>JAKUCC010000685.1:0-16889 GCA_030563365.1 Hemisphaericaspora xylanilytica
GTGTACTTCACTTTTGAATGTTTAAGATGCAAAAAGTGCGTCCTTGTTTAGCTGCAGAATGAAGACGGAGGGAAGATGAGAATGTCTCACCATTATTATGATCGCAAATTCTTCTTGAGTAAACTCTTTGAATCTTGCTCTATGCAAGCTGGTTGATTTGCTAATTTTAACGATCCATTCAAATGTTGCAAAATCATAAATTTTACAACCAGAAAATTCATAAAAGTAACAAACAATTACCTCCAAGAACCACAAGAAAACAATCATGGCTAACACAACTTTCAAACTTTGTGCTGATCATTTAGAGAGTCTCTTGCGCGACACCAACGCCGAATCGGGCTCATTGAGTGAAACAACTCTAAATCAGCTAACTCATCTAGTCCAACAATTGGATAATCATTCTTCACCAGTAATGTGTGATACTGTTAGCCACACAAGGATAACAGATTGTATACACCAATTAATAGAAATATTAATGATTGAGAAATATCCCAAGTCGTGTGTGCTGTACCTTATCCTTGTCTTGAATAGTAGTAGTATCATCAATCATCATTTCCCAAAAATGGAACAATGTTGGCCATTGTTGATGGTATGCCACACATACCCAATACTAAGTTTGGATGTATTTGTCTACTAACCGAGATTATTAGAAAGTCACTATGTGTGCGGAAGACTTGAATATATTGGTACAAATGGTTAGTCATAGTTTGAGTGCAAAGTCCTCATCCTGGTTAAGTACAATGCAATTGTTAAGGATCATTCAACATAATCTGAATGTCAATTTCATTATTAACGGTATATTGAACAAGAGGGATAATGTTGTCAGGTTTCAAGCGATGCTAAAGGAAAATCGAGATTTTTCAAATATTATTTTGCTAATGAAGATGTTTGTTGAGTTGGGTTTGACTGAAAAATTTATACCCGGTTTTGATCAACATAATTCTTTTCAAGCTCAAATAAAGTATCTTTTTCAGTTTAATTCTTCCTTCAAAAACTTAGTATTGTGCAAAACTAAATGTCAGTCAACGTTATTACCGGATGCAGATGATTGCTTTCTCCATCCGATACATCATCATTTAATGATTGTTTGGATTTGTTCCAAACGAAAACTGACGCCTTACTTTGTGAATTTGTTTACATTGGAATCAGTTTCCACATTACCGAATATTACCATTAGTTTAACATTCAAATGTGAAGACTATCGTCAACTTCGATCATGCAACCCTTCGATCGATGAGTATATTCGGTCGTTTTCAATAATTGAGGGAAATAATGAGATTTATGATATCAATTTTGAGATTAAATTGAAGCAATCATCACAGTTTGGATGGCTAATCAATTATTTAAAACTTGCTCAATCCAAATTTAAACAGAAGAAAGTTTCAACAAACATAAGAATCGAAGTACCCACAACGCAGGATTCAGAAAATGAATCAAGTTCACATATTGTTCCACTAGTGAGCAATGAGAAGGAAATTAGCAAACGCAAACGACAGTCACCGGAAGTGTTTGTCGATTGCATAAACGTCCATGAAGATTTGGAGAAGTTGCAATCTCTGGTCAGAAAAAGAAAGAAACCCTACAGGAGTTCAAGCAAAAGCAAAAGAAGCAAGTGGGATATGCAAACATCTGATGAAGAGGAGGTTCAAAATCTGCCGACTAAGTCACAAAGAGAGAATGTATTGGAATCGACTGGTAACATAGAAAACAAGCCAGACTCTCCGCAAGATATGCAATCAGAAGAAGCAAGTGTCGATTTTGCGAAACGAAAAAGGCAAGGAAAGGATCTTGCCGATTCTGTCATTGTTACGCGGCACGAATCCTGGGAAGATGCCTTTGTAGATTCGACACAAAGCTTATCGCATGATGCTGCCACAGTTCAAGTGAAGAGAACCAGTTACAAGAATACTAAACCAAAGAGGGACAAAGGTGGTAGATTTATTAGAAGAGATAACAAGCGGGATCGTGAAATAATAGAAACCCCTTCGGGGAAAGAAAAATGTAACGAAAATAGTCAATCTATTATCGTAAATCCTAACGAAATACGAGCCATCTCTACTCCCATCGACAAGGAATTTACCGAAGTTGATTTGAATGCAACTACAAATAAGACAACGATTCTTGAAGAAGGAGGAGGATATGATGTAATGACGCAAGGATTAAGACTATTGTCTGATAATCTAATCAATAAACTCAAGATGCTTGAATTTGATATACTTAAAAAGAAAAATGAATTGCAAAAGGAAATGAACTGTGAATTTGAACGAATTGAACGAATTCATAAACAAAAGTTGGCGGAGATAAAGGAGTATTACAAAACTGAAGCTGAAAATATCTACAAGTTATGATTTTTGTAGTGGTTACACGGGATGATGTAGCTTGTATATTGACTAAATATCATCTCCACGAGACTGAATACGCCCTAGTACGCTCATCTCGTTCATGATATGAATCGCGCTATTGACAAACGATATCCACGACAATCGATTCTAACTTAAAATACCTTTGTGTTTTAAACTGTAGCTTATTGATATTCTTGTCCAAGTAGTGACATCGCTCGTCAAAGTAGAAAGTCAGAAATCACAGGACTTCTACTTATTCTGAGATCGAGATTTCTGACCTATGGCATTTTCCAACTTGTGATTTTCACGAATAAGATGGCACGTTTCCGGTAACTCGTGGGTTCGTTTTATGAAGCATGAACAATGCGCTTTCAACATAATGTTTGCGAATCTCGTGGGTAGGTCATTTGTTGCTTGGGTAATTAATTTTTATGTTCTACTTTTAAGACGTGTCTTGTTATGACATTGTCGAATGGAGAGACGTGTGTTCTTGATCACTAGTTTGATCCTCAGTTAATCCCACAAGCTGTCAAATTCCCAAAAGGGAAATCTTATTGTTTTTCGACAAGAGAAAAATTTGATTGTTTCAAAATGGTTTCGACATATCATGACACAATAATAACACAAACGTATCCTGAAATTATTGAATAGATTTGAAACCTTCACATACACTAAAATAGTTTTGGCGCTAGTGATCAGCAGGAACAGTACATAGATACAATATCCCAAACTCCAACAGAATGGAATCCTGAAAGATGGAGCAACTTGCGAATTACCACCAATGAAGTAAGAATGTTGTGGGCAAGGGATTGAAGAAAAAATACTTGAACAATGAACAAAAGATAGCAATAAGGCTCACTGTAGCAACAAGAAGGATTTCAACAACAATGTATGTTGCTTGAAAGGCAAGAGGCTTCCTTTCTTCCTTGACCAATGGAGAACAGATTTAGAGGGCAACACATTTGGCTCTTTCTACGTTTTCGCATTTCATTTGTTTCGAAACCGTTTGTTTTCGGAATTGCTTATTGTTTTGTTTGAAAGCATATCTATGTTGAGATGTGCATGTATATATTAAAACCGTATGATTGTAGTATTTACAAGGCTTTTGTGTGTGTGTGGGAGCCTGAGTATAAATGAGTGGCTGGGCTAATTGGCGGGAGGCGGATAACTGTATGTATGTGTGGTTGAAAAAAAGAAATGAGTTTACAAAAACGCGTTACACGAAAAAAAAATGAATGCAATTTACAAACAAACGAAGGAAAGAAAGATCCCACCGATTCAACAATACGAAGAAGATTTCGAGCTATATTACTGGCAAGTTTAAGATACCATCAAATGGCTAACCAAGAATGCAAAATTTTGAGGAAGGGCGTGTGAGTAAGAAAAAGGTTGAGATTTTAAGGTACACATCCGCCGTTTTTCTCTCCCCTCCTTGAGTGATGAATTGAATTTTCTTAACCCAGTTTGATTGATGTTTAGTGAGGAGGAGGGGACAGCAAAGACTAAAAATAGACGGAGTGTTTTAATGCATGTTAGTAATCTGTAAAACCACCCATTCTGTTTACCTAATTACGTGTCGTTTTCTTTTGGCATTTACGAAATGCAACTGAACAAAAAAAAAAAATATCTTAATTTCAGTTGGATTCTTTGCAGTTTCTGAAGTGTTTTTTTATTTTGGTGTTTGTGTGTTGTCTTTTAAGTGCAAAATAATAATTAATTTTATTTTTATTTTAAGTTTTTGATGGTTACAATAATTATTTAAATTAAACTGTAAAACAGAAAAGAAAATTTTTGAAGGTTAGTGGTTTATTTTTATAAAATATAAATAACCATCAAGATTTCGTCCATTTTCAAATTTTACAACCAAAAGAGTCTTTCTTCTCTGACTTTGACTTTGAGGTTATTTATTACAACATACAACTGACAAAACAACAACAAACATGAAGGGATTAATTTTAGTAGGTGGTTATGGTACCAGATTGAGACCATTGACTTTGACTTTACCAAAGCCATTGGTTGAATTCGGTAATAGACCAATGATTTTACACCAAATTGAAGCACTTGCAGCTGCTGGGGTTACTGATATTGTGTTGGCGGTCAACTATCGTCCCGAAGTTATGGTTTCTACTTTACAAAAATACGAAAAGGAATATGGTGTGTCGATTACTTTTTCTGTTGAAGAAGAACCTTTGGGTACTGCTGGTCCATTGAAATTGGCAGAAAAGATTTTAAAGAAGGACGATTCTCCATTCTTTGTATTGAACTCTGATGTCATTTGTGATTATCCATTTGCCGAATTGGCTGCTTTCCACAAGGCCCATGGTGCTGCTGGAACCATTGTTGCTACTAAGGTTGATGAACCATCCAAATATGGGGTCATTGTCCATGATAGAGACACTCCAAACTTGATTGACAGATTTGTTGAAAAGCCAGTTGAATTTGTTGGTAACAGAATTAATGCTGGTTTATACATCTTAAATCCTTCAGTTATCGATTTAATTGAAATGAAACCAACTTCTATCGAAAAGGAAACTTTCCCAATCTTGGTTGAACAAAAGCAATTATATTCCTTTGATTTAGAAGGTTACTGGATGGATGTTGGTCAACCAAAGGATTTCCTTTCTGGTACTTGCTTATACTTGACTTCTCTTTCCAAGAAGTCTCCAGAAAAGTTATCAAAGGAAAAGTTTGTTCATGGTGGTAATGTCTTGATTGATGAAACTGCAAAGATCCACCCTTCTGCTTTAATCGGTCCAAATGTAGTTATTGGTCCAAATGTTGTTGTTGGTGAAGGTGCCAGAATCCAAAGATCTGTGTTGTTGGCCAACTCTGAAGTTAAGGATCATGCATGGGTCAAGTCCACCATTGTTGGTTGGAACTCAAGAATCGGTAAATGGGCTAGAACCGAAGGTGTTACCGTTTTGGGTGATGATGTTGAAATCAAGAATGAAGTTTACGTTAATGGTGCTAAGGTCTTACCTCACAAGTCTATTTCTTCAAACGTTGAACATGAAGCCATTATCATGTAAAAGTCATCAACACTTTGCAAACTTTTTTGTTACCTTTCTATCTTGTATTTTTATAATAATTTTTGTTTTAGAACCTGTGTTGATCCACGGTTTTTTAAATAAATTTATATCTTTGGGAGAAATATAGAATTAATATTTATCTATTTACAAACGTAATAACCCATCAATGGTACTCTTTCTAAGGGGTTCACTCAATGGCTTCACTCCAGTCAAATATTGCAAGAATAATTGTCTACTAATCAAAGGTTCTTCAATTATACCCATGTGAACAATCTCATGCTTGAATGGGTTCAAATATGACACTGCAAGTTTCCCGTTCTCACGAGTTTCCAAATACAAACAATGATTCTTTGGAACAGACCCTCTTCTTCCTTGGAACGCTTCTCTCAATTGGTCCAATCCAATATTCAATTCTTCTCTAACTTCCTTACTCTTTGGATGCGCCAAAATTGATTTAATCAACCCATCTTTTAAATGATTAAAATCGGTATTTCTTGTTGGACAAATCCGGGCAACAAACCTAACACCATTGGCCAACATCTCACCAATAACTTGTTCGGATTGTTTGGGATCAGTTAATTTTTCAGCCCCAATTTGCGCAATTATCTCACGGACCTTGGCAATATCCTTCTCAGCAACGTAAATCCCGATTCCATACACTTTCATTGCCAAGAATGTCACAGTTCGAACACCATGGCCTAATAACTGAACATCTTGAACAAATTGACCATCGGATGCGCCTATCTTAATGGGAAATGGACGAAGTACCGAATCGACATTAACGGTTTCTTCGGAAATAAATTGTTGTGCATCAAGGGAAATATAAGGATTGGTTTGATAAATGGCAAACGTTGATATCCCGATTGCAAGTGGTAGGGAATACTTTAAAATTGGAGCCGATTTTATCGAATGGGCAAGCTGTCTTCTCCCAGCTGTTGCTAATATTCTTTTGCTAACTAATCTAAACATATCGTTGTGACGAAAGAAGAGACTTCTACTGGGGTAAAATCTTCAAGGGGATTCCTTTGTTCAGGAAAATTTAAACCGAGAGCCAAAAAAAAAAAAAACTATCACGTGGTGCCAATATACGACGTTCATTGATCATTTAGATAAAGATGTCAACCTTTACAATTGTGAAATCTTACTACTTACCGCTTCATTACTTTGCAACGACAACCCGCTAGCCAACTGGGCCTTATAAATACATTCCCACTTGTGCCAAACTTGTTCAACATTGTCAATTTCACTCTCAATCCAATTATTAGCCTCACTTCTACAAACGTCTGCCGCCAAATACCCCAAGAAGGTATCTCCCGCCCCTGTAACATTGACAATATCAAGGTTTAGGTTTTCCTTCGGGATTGGAAAATACTCGATCAGAATACCTATGTGGTTGCCATTATTCAATTTTCTTCCGCTATTGGTTAAAATAAACTCGGGCTTATATGCTGAAGTTGTTGGAATAGATTTGTAATCGTTAATTGATGTACATAAACTTAAAAGAATCACCCCATTTCCACCCAATTTAATCAAAATATTTTGGAAAAATGGAATTAATTGGAAACATTGTTGGAATACTCCTCTCGTTAAAAGCTCTTGAACAACTGGATTCCTTATTCTTTCCAATTTCTCTCTAAATGCAGAGTTTATATTCAATGCATCCAATACTGGGAACCAATTATCTAAATCTTCAAAATATCCATTATTCCAAAATGATTCATAGATCGATTCCAATTCGCTGATTGTTGGGGTTATCATTTGAACTTGATTGTTTGGGAATGGATGAAGGTTAAATGATGCAATTCTTTTTGCCTTCATATGTGATGTTGGATCGATAACCACAGTGGAATTTACCGGGCGCCCTGTCAAAACCTTGGACATAGTTTCTGGTGACAAATTACAGTCAAATATAATCATTCTAGGCCTATTGGCTGCCAATTGATGCAACACATGTTCCGAAAATTCTTGCTCAACGATTGTCATATCGGCACACGCAACAACCAATTCTCCCCTTGCATCATGTGTACATACATACTGCGCAGTATTGCTTCCGGCAACGACCTCAATTCCACTAGTATCGACATTCGTGCGGTTCAATTGGTCAAGGATAAATCTACCGGCAATGTCGTCACCAACACGCGAGACCAACTTCGAAGAAATATCATACTTGTCCAAAGCATACTTGCTTGCAAGAGACAAATTGAATCCTACTCCCCCAATTGAATTATGGACAACGCCGACATTAGAATCACCTAATTTCCCACCTGGACCTAACTTTGAAATAGTATCTAACGCGATTGAACCGACAATCAATAAATCGCTGGTATTTGGTTCCTGCGGCTTTACTTCAACTGGTTTTTCTTCGGCCGGCTTATCTTGCACGTGGTCATTTTGAAATGGTTTACTTGGGACAGGTTGAAACGTACTCTTGTGCTACTTTATGATTAGTACAATCATTTCTTAATATATATCATACGGAGAATTTGCGTTAGAAATACGTACACTTTCAAGTTTCACCAATTCTTTTGCAATCTCGCTCGCAGCTTTAGCATTATTTTTAACTAGACTGATATTACTAGTTACTGACTTCCCTTTAGTTTTATTAGCAACTTGTTCCAACAAAAACGGAGTCAACTTCTTACCTTTAATTCCACGAGCCTTGGCAGTGACAAGTGCATTCTCAATAACTTCGGAAATCATCTTAGAATCCAACGCCGTTTCTCTCGGTGGAGGTATACAAAAGACATTTCCGGAATTCAAGCCCATGACTACATTTTGATTGTAGATAATCGATGCGGCTTCGGCGAAACTCTGGAAATAGTAAGGAGACTCAACACCCGATTCACGACAATAGAATCCGGGTACATCTACTCCAATCAGGCTCTGGGTTTCATCATATGTCCCGACAAACACCCCTTGAGTCTCTAAATACTCCATGGTCAACCCAATGTCAAGAATTGATTTAGGCCCTGCACAAACTACAGAAACAGGAGTCCGTCCCATCTCCGACAAATCGGCTGAGATGTCAAATGTCCGTTCACCTTCTTTATGTACACCACCTAATCCACCAGTAGCAAACACCTTTATTCCTGCCATATGAGCAAGTATCATAGTCAGGGCAATTGTGGTGCCCCCATATTGTTTGTTTGCCATTACGTAACCAATATCTCGACGTGATACTTTATTAACCAGACCCAATTTTGCTTGTTCTGCCAATTGGGTTAATTGATGTTGACCCATCCCTACAACCGGTTTCCCATCGAGGAATGCACACGTGGCTGGAATTGCTCCATTGTTACGAATGGTTTGCTCTACTTGTAGTGCCATCTCGATATTCTGGGGATAAGGTAGTCCATGAGATATGATTGTTGATTCGAGGGCTACAACTGGTGCTGCATCATTTAAGGCTTGTTTCACTTCATATGATATAGTGAGCGGAAGTGTTGATAATCTTCGAATTGTTGTCCTTGATAGCATAGTGTGGGATGGTTCTAGAGATGAGATGTTCCTAAAGTTGGTTAACTTTTGTTCGGGTTTACAATTTTTCTTAAAGGTACTTTCTGGATACACCAAGATCCATCTCTCAACAACCATGATAACAAGAGAACTGATCAATCTGAAGGAACTAACACAAGCACAGGTGGATACTATTCTAGCGAATGTTATTGATGTCCAATCAGAATTAACGGAAATACCGAATCGCTTACAAGACTTAAGTGACCGTCAAACCTTTGCCGTTGAAGCCTTGCTAATTCGACATCCACTTGATCTTGAACAAATATTAATAGATAAACTAACAATTCGCAGTGATACCAATTGGGATTTATTGAATGGTACAAAGGATGCGATCAATTTAGTGTATTATAGGTATCTACGATTACTTCGTGTTTCCGGATTCAATGTAACATCGATATTGCCGGTGATATCACTCCATGCGAATCCAAACCTTCCATGGTGTTGTGAAACCAATGCGGATATAGTCACTTCGATAATAGAGAAATGTTCCAGTATCCAGCAATACATGCCCGAGTTCATTTCTACAGTCTATAAGGACATCTTAAAAGAACTACACGGAGACCAAACGACGAGAAAATCCAAGGCAACAGGTGGACTCCGACCACGGTTAGGATTCAACAGAATAAGAAGCGAGCTAAATAATCAAGAAAGGAACGATAAATGGAAACTATATCCTCGTGCATTGGCGATATCTTGGTTCCTAATAGATTGTGCAACTAACGATTCATCATGGAAAGATCAATTCTGGTTGCTAACCCTCGCATTCATTTTGAATGTTATGGATGATAGTGATATTCCTATAAAGGTCCAAATGTGTAAAATTCTTAACCACCTTGTGTCTCATTTCAAACAACTCGATTTTAAGTTTTGGGGAGTTCAAAATTCCGGATTGATGCCCGAAGTGATTGATGGTTTGAAGAAGTGTCTTGTTCATATCCCATCAATAACACCAGTCAAGGAATCTCGAGCAATATTATGTGAAGCATATCCGTGCATTAGAGAAATTCAACTAATTTATGGGAATAAATTAGACTTGATTGACATTTTGAACTCACATATTTTGTCATCCTTGAACCACTTGCTTAATAGTCACGATTTTGAAAGCACTGCACCCATAATTGAATTATTGTTAGAAAATTTAGACGCAGTTATAGATGAACTTTCAATTGAATTATTTGTAAGTATGTCCAAGGTTATGTTTATGCTAAACCAAATCATAACCAATGATAGATTGTTGGGAACTGCTCCAAGTGTAATAATAATTGCACTTCGTTGTCATCAGAATATCCTCCGACAAGATTTTCCGATAGAACTCTCCACAATATTGTTTACATATCATTACGACCTTATGGGATCTTGGTTTATTTTAGTGCAAAGATTAAGGAAGTACGAAATGAATGACAAATCACTTGAGTATCAAGTATATGAAAATTTCAAGGAGCTTAAGAAATTATCCAGTAAATGCAATAAACTCGAGGAATTTAATGAAACAAGGACCTACATCGAAACGTCCATTCCTGAATGTAAAGTATATATTTGACAATATTTCCAACCTATGTACAAATTCCGATATCAAAGAAATCAATTAACGGCCAGCTTGCAACGCTTCGACAACCTTGATATTCGTATCCAAGAATCTATTCAAACAGTTGACGAGACATTTTTCTTCATTTGAATCTAATGTACCAGTAGTTATTGGCTTGTCCTTGTTACATTTCTTGAAGCACATATCGGTGAAACTATGGATCGACAGTTGAACTTTTGATTTAGATTGCTCTGATTCAATAAATTGCATAATATCCTTTCTCGAAGCCTCATCGAGACTTTGGACAGCAGTAGTAGAAAGTGCAGACATTATTGGTTATCCTCTGTGACTACCGTATGTGTATCTAACTGATTATTGGAAGCGCTGATTTTAAAAAAGTTGAAATATTTTTTTTTTTGCTTTTCTGATTCGTCCCCCAAACAGGCGCGATGTTTGTTTTACAATCATTTACACCTTGTTGTTGTTAGTTTTGTTGTTGTTATTGATCAATCATTAACTATGTCAAAGAGACAAACCTTATTAAAGATCTTAAATCAGGAGACACGTGCTCCACAAAGTGATGGATCTAGAAAGATGGCAGGGCCGGCTTTACTGAATTCAAATGTAGATGAGATCTATTTACATCGATTGGAGAAAGATATTGAACGCGTCCGCCGATTCAATAAACAAGCAGATCTAGCCATTGAAAACTTGACAAAGTATGAAAATTCTCCAATTGAAAAACGATTGATTGCGCTAGGTGAGTCATATGAAAGAATACCTTATGTAACAGATAAGGATGATACCATTGGAGTTGCTGCAACAACAAACATACTAGATGATATGATCAAACGAACAGAGATAGAATTACTGGAACTAAAATTAATTGAAACTCAATCATTGGACTCTTTGATTAAAGAATATCGTGGAATGCTTACCGTGATTGCCAAAACAAAACAAGACAAAGAAGATATGATTGAGTTATTAAGAAGCAAGAGTGATGATGTGCAAAGAAACGGATTTCATTCAAATATCGAGCATCAAATTTTAGAAACAAAGAAGGTTAAGAAAATCCTCTCTTCACATTTAAAGCGAATCATGGCAAAATATTTGGCAATTTCGGCAACACCATCCGAGGAGATTCATGAACGGGATGAACTTAAACGCGTGTTAATAGATTGCTCAAAGATGATTGATAATTTGCTTGTATCCAACGAGTGGGTTCCTGCTATTTCCTATTCCCATGCCAAGTTTATGATCGATTCGCTAGTCAAGAATGATGTGCTTTTGATTAAGGAGACGGACATTGGAACATTAGTAAAACTTCGAGGCTTTGATATTTCATGAGGTCGTGTACAATTGATCATGAGTGGTTTTTTTTTGGTTTTTGTTTTGCTCGGCTTGCGTTGTTTTTGTTCCGGGTTGATTTAGTGCGCCGCAATTTCATTTGATTAGCACCATCACCCTCTTCATCAAACAACATGAATGGATCTCAATT
Organism: Hemisphaericaspora xylanilytica; assembly: GCA_030563365.1. Taxonomy (NCBI): domain Eukaryota; kingdom Fungi; phylum Ascomycota; class Pichiomycetes; order Serinales; family Debaryomycetaceae; genus Hemisphaericaspora; species Hemisphaericaspora xylanilytica. Next base: position 11,911 of record JAKUCC010000685.1, read on the forward strand.
GGAGGCAAAAAAGGTGCTGAAACCTAAAAGAACAAGAGCTATATTCAGCTGTGACAACTGCAACTCAAAGAAACTCAAATGTGATCGAGGAAATCCTTGTCTGAAGTGCGAGAAACTGCACACCTCATGTACTTACATCAAAGCAAACGAACTGAAACACATGGTGACAAAATCCTCTCTAAACTTAAAGGATACCCTCAATCAGATCGAGTTGATCAAACGACAGATTTCAGAGTTGGAAGGGAAGCTAAGTCCTCCGCCCACTAGTAGTACTGCAACGACTCCGGAACCGTCATACTTCCCCAAGTCAAAGATTGGGTATAATCCCGTTGAAGCTGACACTGACGAAATCAATTTCAACTATGGGTTTAAGAAAGGTGAACCAGGCCCTCTTTTAATTTCACATCGGCCTTTCCCTTATCTTTTGTCGATGAGAAGAGATCCAGGGGCGAAGTTCATGTGGGTTTATTTTTTTAAGCTTGTGCAGATTAGACCCCATTTCTATGAAAATTCTGCCAACGTGTGTGCTTTGTCCGATTCAAAAAGGGCCGAGATTATAGTGAAGGCGAAAGCCAAATATGGCGCAGGGTACATCCCGGCATTAGGTGAAGGCAGATTTTCCCGAGATGAATTAAAAGTGGCAATCACGAATTATGGTGCAGCGAACGGAATCTCATATGCAATGGATACCAATGTTTTGGATCCCATGGTTTCATATTTTAGTTTAATACCTCCGCCATGGGTCAATGAAAAGCTCGTGGATATTTTTTTCCAACATGTATTTCCCCATATGCCCGTTATTGATGAGAATGATTTCAGAGCGGATTTGGAGAGGATTATCCCAATCGCAGAAGATGGAACCTATCTTTTCACTACTCCAAAGATCGAATCGACAAATGATTTGGCACTTTTGGCTATCCACTTGATTGTTATTCGATTAGGGTACATGGCACTATTGAATTTCAACGACAATGAGTCGTGTATACTTTTAAAGTATCCCATTACGGTTGATACTATTAGGGCTACCGAGGTGATTATGAAGGAATTTGATTTGGCCAAAAGACAACCACTAATAGTTTTGCAGGCAGGATTAATGCTTCGACTATATTTTAGTTTTGCTCGAGAGCATTTTGTTACGGGAAGTGAAGCGCAAATTTCCATTGGTTCAATCGTTCAGATGGCTTATTCTCTTGGATTAAATCGAGATCCGATATGTCTTAATATTCAATCAGGAAGATATCAAAATTTGCGACGCAAGATTTGGCATTATCTTGTTCGACTAGATGTTTTAGATTCGATATTGTTTGGAACGTCACTTTCGACTAACCCCAAGACCTATGATGCGCAATTACCAGAATATCATGAAGCCAATTCCAACACAAGAAATCAAGACTTAGAAAAGGATATCATAAATTCATTTCATAAATTTCAGAATATGCTTGCAATTAGTTACAAATTAGCGAAATTGCATTTGGTGGTGAATGGCAAATTCCCAGTCAATGTTGTCACAAATTTACTTTCTCGTTTGGAGGTTGAAACGTCGGTGAGGTTGTTATCTTTGGAGGACTATTTGAGTGATGATTCGTTTTCGGGCGTATTATTTTGTCGGGTATATATGTACGTTAAGCTATATTGTGCCTACAATTATACTTGCTTGTTTTATTATTATCAAGCCAGAAACAGTCCGTTACAAAGTTATTATTTGGAGAAGACTCTCCTGGTACTTCTTATTGATCTTGGGGGGTTGACTTGGGCACAAATTCAGAAACTCGAAGGTCCTGGTGTAGCCTTGATGTTCGCCCCATTATATTATGTATTCATTCATGTGACGTTGTTTTCATTCCTAGTAATGAGAAGCAGGGTTTTGGCCACAATTTATGAATTAGAAAGAGATCCAACATTGATTGTTAGATTCCCTGGGGAAACGGTTGAATCATTTACTGCATTATTGAAGGAATTAGATGTTGAACTTCGAATATTTCTGTTCCATCGTACCAAAGTGTTGATCAATCTCGGTGAGAAATATATAAGTTTCTGGCTGCTTACGTCGGTGCATGCAAACTGTATGAAATTCCAGAATGAATGTCCTGAAATCATACCCGAGAGTGATCCCGCTATGATTCGAGACGCGGTTATTGGTATGTCGCCTTCAGAAATTCGTCTGCTTATAGTGCTTCTCAGGAAGGATAACTCTATCAATTGTGTTAACCCGGGAGATGTCTGGACCGGGTCAGATGAAGATTTAGTTCAAGAGATGCAAGTGGCGAATTTGTGGTCCCAGTTGAGAAAGATGACTACGGAAGAGCTGGTTACAAGTTCTTGGATTGATAAATCGCAATTGTTAAGCAGTTCGAGAGTTGATTTATCGTTTGATGTGGATAACTTTTTACAAAATTTTGGTCAAAAATTTGGTAGTCAATGATAGGTATCCTTGTATATATGTCGATTTAGTGTTTACAAAATAAAGTTGAGTTAAGACAAGTAATGTATGTCTACAGTAAAATGCTGACAATGTCCTATTGACCTTATATTGGTATATGAAAAAGAAAACTCTGAAAAAATCGTCTATTAAAACTGAGAAAGTCCTCTGTGGAACCAAACAAACCTCCACGTAATGTAAACCAACAAACAACTTATGGTCAACCCTAAAGAAGTCATGGTAAAATACCGCTCTAAACAATTGTTAAATAATGCTCTTGCATTATCATTACACCTAGAATCAGCATTGGTTCCATACAATAATGAGAATAAAATCGATCCTGTTGCTGGTGCAATCATAAAGAAAGCCCACGTTGATCCCAAAATGTCTATTGACCATACGTCAGCCACGATAATGGGATATATTGTGAATAATCCTCCATATGCAATTCCATTAATTGCGGCGATACTTGCATAATTGACTTCAATATTTGGATCCAATATTCCATTTGAGTATTGGCCAAATATCCCAATGGCAATGACTGCAATTACGAGCCATACTCGACAGATTGGGTATTTTCTATTAGGAGACGATATGAAATCGGATAACCAACCCAAAATTAATCTGGTTACTGTTGATGCTGCTGCCAATATACTGACTTGATTGGATAGATTGGCAGTGGGGCTAATGTTGCGAAGGATTGAGCCCAAGTTATTTTGATAGCTTTCCAAGGGACCAATATTTAATAGTAATGAAAATAATAATAACCAAGTTGATTTATCGTGTAAGAATGCCATGAATCTTTCGTGATGATTTGGAGGGTCGAATTTGGATACTTGAGGGGTTAGTGGGGTTTCTTCAATGGTGGTTGGGTCAATGTCAATTTCACTCGAGCATTCACTTAACAAGGCAGTTTCTTCATCGATGATATCAAAGATCAATTCTTGTTCAACGACAACAATTGAGCTTGAAACAAAACTGAATAATCCCACAATTAAATATAAAATCCCAAAGAATCGAAACACCTTGTACAAATCCAATCGATTATTTTCCAATTGGAAATAATGCAATTTTAATATTTGTGATCCTATTAATGCTGATAATCCATAACAAGTAACTGGTAAGGATATTGCCATCCCCTTATGACTAGGATATATTCTTGCACAGGTTAACAAGCTCGAGAAATACAATGCTGAAGTGGCAAGACCAATCAAACAAAATGTGAAACAAAGGGTATAAATATATATAGGAGAAACCACGCCATCAACCAGTTGATCATACCGTATTCTTTCAACGAGATATGTGTTTATGAAATATGCTGGACAAAAGAACCAAATGGAAAACACTGATAGTAATGCCGGGCCATAACAATCTGCTAAATATCCCAATATTGGCAAAAACAAGTACATTCCACAAGCTGAGAATGATGCAATGGTGTTGATTTCAAGATAGGTTAGCCCTAATACTTCATGGAAGGAAGTTGAGAATAGGGTGTATAGCAATATTGATCCTGATACCAAGCATGACAATAGTGCAATGATAAATGCTAATCGTTTGAGATTGGAAAGGGATATATGTTGGGAAAGGTATTGTTTGATCTTGTGAGAAGCATGATGAAGGTGGTTTCGTTTGTGCATTTTGATTCCTTTTGTTCGTTGGGTGAAGGAAGGGGGTGGGAGGGGGGAAGGGGGTTGGTATAGTATAGTGTATATGGGATAGTCTATATGTTTAATATTTAAAGGAACGGGAAGTGATGTAGATAAGAAGAATCTAGTTGCAAATTAATAATTTCTTTGATTAATAACCAAGAAACTTGAACCCCCAAATTTATTGTTGAGCGTGGAGTGTAAGTGGAGTAGAGTGGAGTGACCAAACAGAAGAAAAGAGAAGAGCAGAGTCACAAAAAATATAAAATAATTTAATGTGGAGGACCAAGGGAACCTCCACCTTGGTGAAACGGGATTGTGATTTGATGTGGGGAATGTGATGTAACCATCACCTAGTAGTAGTTTTGATATATAGTATTGCAAAGTACTCAGTATCCCCCTCGAGCATAGCCTGTCCCATCAATAGAGACTTAACCTCTAACTTCATGAGGCGTCTATTATACAAATGAATGATGATGGACGCAGAAAATGCAAAATTATGACTCACGCATGAAACGGTGACCGGCTCTGTTCATCAGCAGATCAGAAAATCTGACACCAAATAATTGAAAAATGCTTCATCTCTGATTGTAACATTGATACTTAACATAAAATCTTATTCTAAAGTAATTAATCGATAATATATGTAATAAATATATGTTTGATAAGCTAGAAATACATACAGATAAACCACATCAAATACATCATTCATTTTTTCAAGTTTTCACCATCCTTTATGGAATATAAGTCTTGAATTTGTCAATTTCTCCAGAAGATCCTAACCAAATACCACTCTTGTCATGGATACCCTTTGGCAAGATTTCCAAGATTCTTTCACCTTTATCATTAATAGCCTTACCACCAGCTTGTTCAAGCAACATGGCCATTGGGAAACATTCATAAAGAATTCTCAA
>JAKUCC010000686.1:0-16888 GCA_030563365.1 Hemisphaericaspora xylanilytica
TCACTTTATGTATAACTACAGTCTAATTTTAACCAAAGGGATATACCAAGATGCATTCTCTAAATCTCTAATCGCTGTCATCGAGCGTCAAGTCAATAACTTCCACATGTCCTCCATTAGTTTTCTTTCCCGCATGAGGTGAATTGATATTCATCTTATCTACTTTACCGCTGAGTGGAGAAATGGAGCTCAGCAACGAACCATTAGTTCGTCCTTCTCCTCCAAGACCTATTGCATCCTCTGTCAACTGAATACCTAAAATTCCTGTGATTTTTTGCCGTTTTTGGCTAGGATAGGAAAATGGATCTAAAGGAGGTCTTGAATTCCTTATATCCGATTGCAAGACATTATCCAATGGACGATTGCCTTGTTCCAAAGATGTCTTTTTCTGCTCATTGGTAGTACTAGGTTGTTGAATTTGCATTTGTTCGCCAGACTTCTCACCAGCTTCAGACTCGGTCGATATTTGGCTTGCATCACTACCGTTACTCTTCAGCGGAACAAATAGAGATGCTGCGCCGGATGGCATCGACTCTCCATCAGTAGATATTGATTCTTCTTTTTGACTTTTTAGACCAACCTGCCGTGATTCTGGTTGTCGTGCAGAGTTTTCTGTCTCTACAAGAGCAGAATTCAGTAGAGGTGATACACTTTTTGAGCTTTGCATCATAGCCGCATCTCGTTGTGTTGAATGACCTTGGGGCAAATTCGACAGAGCAGCCAGCCCTTGTGTTGGTGATTTCGTTGATGATTGTGTTGCAAGAAGTGGTGGTGATGCTGCCAGCTGGGGTATTGATGTCGCATGTGGTACTGGTGGCGATTGTGCAGATAATGATTCTAGCTGTTGTTTTCTCAACTCTGGTTCCAGAGGCGTTGGTTGCTGCTGGTGCCTTGAATCCTGCACTCCAGAAGCTGGTAAGGGCCAATGTTGTCGTTCTTGTTGTTGTTGATGTTGTTGTTGTTGATGATGATGATGATGATGATGTTGTTGTTGTTGTTGCTGTTGCTGTTGTTGTTGTTGTTGTTGTCGTGGTTGTTCTTGTTGTTGTTGCAGCGGTGGTGGTCGCTCTTGAGATGGTGAGGACCTGCTTGGTGCTCCTTCAGTCACAAGCGTTTCTTGAGTAGTTCTCGGAGATGGATATGACATGTGAGGAGAATGCGAGGGAATGCTATGTGGTTGAATTGAAGACACTGATTGTGAAGATTCAACTGGTGGTCTTGTTGGAGTATTTGATTGCCCAGCATTACGCGGTTGCTTCGGCTGGATAGAAGACCCTCGCTTACTCATCAATAATGCAGCCTGTTCGGCCAAGGAGAGCCTTTGTGCAGCATTAGTATTCGCTGAAGATCCTGCACCAATGGATGGAGTGGTTGGACTCGTATATGAAATCATTCTTTTATGTAGAGGTTGGTGCACTTGATGCGGCTGCATTGTCCTGGCAACTTGGTGGTTAATGGGTGATTGACTAGATAGAAATTCATGCTCTGAGTTGACTTTCTGGAGAGTTTCCAAATTTGTACCGCTCAACTTTTGAGAGGCAACTGTTTGTAGCGATGATGTACCTACTGCTTTAGTAGGTATTTGAAATGAATTCAACTCCCTCACACAGGATTTAATTGCTTCATCATATTGGATTGCAATCCTTCTATGTTGATTAAAAAGTTCTTGCTTCTCCGCTCTTTGGGATTCCAAAATCGCATTCATTTCCTTGTGCCTCTGTTGGATAAACCTCAATACCCGGTCGTTAATTTGCCTTTCCAATTTCTTTTGCTCTTGCAATTCGCCGGGAGAAATTCGATAATTTGGATTCAACTGTTGAGGAAATTTCAATTGCCCTTTAGTTCTTGCTATCTCCGATTGCGTAGCTCTATCGAAAACGTCTCTAGCTTCAAGCTGTGCCTTTTCTAATCTTTTCAAGTCGTCACGGCAAGTGTTCATGAATTTTTTTCTATGATGTTGTAACATTCGCAATTTCTGAAGATAGTACTCTTGATTTTTAAGAGAAGATTTGTTGGAATTAGGAATGGTCTGAACTTGTCCGCTTAAAACTGGCGCTGTTACAGCTGTGGTTGAATTAGAGGATGGAATCGAAACACTAGACGAATTTTGATCAGAAGATCCTATAATTATTCCCGGTTGAATGGCTCTTGGTGTATCTGCTGAAGATTTATGCTGCATAGATGCTTCGGGTGCGACTTTTGGATTGATAAGTGGCGTGGAAACAGTAGACATTCCCGTTTCTGGCCCCAATGGAAAGCCTCCTTGTGGAAGTGTATTCTTTTCATGTTCCCTATTAGAATTGGTAGGGTCGTTTTTGTCACTTACGGTATTAGCTCTGTCAGTTGATTTATCCTGTGAAACAGCATTCGTATTTACGGCTGAGTGATTTGACGGAGACGATGGAGTCGGCATCAGAGTTGCGCCGTTCGTTTTATTCATTGTGTTCTGGATACTTGTTTGTTGCTGTGGTCCTTCCAATGCTGATGAGACCGTTGTTGGTGATTTAATTGATGGTGGGGAATGGGCTGATGTGGTGTCTTTCAATTGAGGTCTTGCACGTTGGTGTGCATTCCTTCGAATAAAGAGCATAGAATAAGCCTGCTGCAAACGCTTCTGCCTTTCAACTTCTGCCAGAACATCCACTGCACTTTTCGATAGTTGGGTAGAAGACGGTTGTTGGCGAGAAACCGCGTCGCGTTGTGCCACAGACCTTTCGTGTATGTTATTTGTCAAAGAGGGACCCTGTGAAGTTCTCCCGCTTGTTGGTCCTTGTGTTTGACTCGTCCCATTGGACAGTGCTGGTTCCCTTGTATTCGCGTTTGAAGGAGATGTTGCTATTGGTAATGACTCTACTGTTGGCAATCCCTCAACGACCGGGGATGACGCTCTTGAATCAGTAGAACTAAGACTGGATCTATTTGATATCCGTCCCGTTTTTCTATAATTGTCACGCCCATACGCCAAATTCGCAAGTGGGGAATCATCGTTCATTTCTTCATCTTGGTTGTGGATTTCGTTTTGTTCACTTTCATTCTCTGTTCTCATTTCCTGCTGGGATTCCTGAACATTTTCAGCAGCTAATTGCCCGGTAGCCAGGCTAGTATTTTCCATATGCAGATTGTTTTGGTTGGGTTCAGTATTTGTCGCTGTAGACATCGACCCTTCGTTTGCGGCCATTCTATTATCTTCGAGTGCTTGTATATTTCCGGTTATTGCCAGTGCCGATTCTTGACGGTCACCTGAGGGAGCTCGCTGCAGTGTTGTCGTGGGACCAGCTAGTGAAGTACCAATAGGTGTTACTGCGGTTTCCTCTCTGTTCGATTCCACTGGGTTGCTGGTGTCCATAGTCACCGCTGGAGGTTGTTGTCTCTCGTTGCCGGGCTCATTTTCATCCATATCTACATTCTCTTCTTCAGTATCTTCTTCATCACTCGACAATGAGACTACCTCTATCATTGAGGGTACTGCACTTGAGCTTTTCGCCTTATTGACCACATTAGATTGTTCCGATTTAATATTGTTCGAACTTCTTGACCCGTCATCACCTGTGTCATTCGGAATAGACCAAGATCCATCAACATGAATAATCACATTGTCTACATCTTCCGATACATTATTTATAATTTCATCGAAATATTCAGAAATCGCCAAATCCTGTACTTTAATAGGCTTCAGACAATATGGACAAACCCATGTCGGCATTTGCATTTGGGCTTGAAGAAAGATATACCCATCGAAACATTGAGTGTGTTTGCAGTATATCGACTGGACTGGGTATTTCATTCGAGTATATGCAACTGGGTCTCGTAATGTTACTGTTGTTGTCGACACCTCTATCTCTTCATCTTCATTTTCTGCTTTTATCCTTTCAATAGTCGAGTTTTTGTGGATCTTTGGCCTTGTATTGATTGATTCCATAATCAAATCAACTGAAACAGTTTCTACAATGTATGAATATGCCAAATATGCGTCTGATGTTTGTTGGTATATTAGGTGAACCTTATTATTCGCTGGAGGTGGCCTCAAAAACCCTGTGATGTCGGCCGGTTTGGCGGTCCCTACTTTTCCTTTAATCCCTCTATATGCTTGAGTAATTTGGGTTCCATTTACTGTAATTTCGGATGGAATGGGAAATTGGATTGGGACATCCGATGACGATGGCGCGTGACTTTCCTTCTTACCACACAATAGATAGACTCTCATATTTGACTCTTTATTCTCAAGTAGTCGATATTCTTCCGGTTCAAATATAAATGAAAATTCACAATCACCCCTTCCCTTCATTGGAGCACACATTTGCGGACTTCCGTGAATTAGCCTTCTTAGCTTGAAAAAGGGATTCTCAACAAAGTATAGGGCATGTCCCCTATGTGGTAAGGAGTCCTTCGCGTGTAATGACACCTTGGCGGGCGGTCTCGTATATTGGTTTGGTGCTGTTTGGATTGTGTAACTGCCATCTGCGATTGCCAGGTACAAATCATTATAACTCGGTATATTTGTCCCTAATTCCCGTTTCAAAACGAGAGTCCTGATTGTCAATAATCGGACATTATCATCCAACGCCTGGCCGTTTCTAAAATACATTTCTATTCGTTCTATCAACTCATGCTTCTTACCGGCCAATTTGAATCCCATCGATCTGCAGATGTCTTTTAATTCTGCAACTTTCATTTGATAAAGTCGATGGATTGTATCGGTACACTCTTCACTTGACAACAGTTGATTTGCGTTACTCATCGTTCCCTTAAGTCTTCATTGACAAATAAGATGCGGTCTATTAGTGTTTTAGTTGAAAATGATATGACGATCGTTTGATTAAGTAGGCGAAGTGGTAAAATGCTGCTTGTTGGTTATTGTTGATGATTTCTCATCCGTGTTGTAAAAATTTATTTATTGACTTCAATTAAGTTGATCTTCAATGTTTTTTTTTCTGGGTTGCTCCTAGTTGAACTCTAATCAGAGAAGACACAACCAGAGATCTTAAACAGAAATATTTATACATTTATATATATATATTCGATACGAGAACTTCAAAAGATAGCTACTCCGAGCAAACTAGCAGCATTCTTAGGATCTACGGTATCCAGTTGATTATTAGACCCATCCCCTTGATCTGTATTGGTACCGTTCATTCCACCATTGTCGTCGTCATATCCATCTTGACGATTTTCCTTTTCTTCCTCCTTTTCTAACGACCTAAAAGTTCGTGAAGACCAAGAGTCACCCTTGGCTGACTGCGATTGGGTTAAATTGTGTCTTAAATTAGCCAAGTTTTCCCGGTTTAATCGAGACAACCCCCCTTTTTCATCAACAATTCTTATATCCAATCGAATACTCTCAAGATGTTTCAAAATCTTGCGATGGTGATCTACTTTATGTAAAACATATGATTTAATTAACTTTTGAAACTTCTGCTCCGTAAATTCAATGACTTCGTTTCTTTCAAATTGCATTTCTCCAGAAATTCTTTTAACTTGTAAATCTAATGATTCCTGAACTTTGGTAGCATATTCAAGTGACCTTAACGCTTCATCTACCTTGATCGGATCTAACGATGACCTACTCTTTATTTTACTTGCTTGTAAATGTTTTGCCGTTGTTTGTGCTTCTGCTTGTAATAACTCCCTCATGATTAAATGTCGATTGGTTAGTGCTTCTTTAATTTGATAAAAATCGTCTATTAATGTTTGGACTCCATCACCCAATATACCCATGGTACTTATCGATTCAATTAAACTTAAATCAGATTGTATTTGAGCAATCTTCCCCAATTTCTCCCACATATTTTTCATGCCAGGATGAATAACTTCCAATTGTGCCAATACATTCAATTTGTTTGATAGATCATATGTGTGGATTGATAGTTGTTTCTCTGCACGGCAACTCTTATCTAATACACGATGAAGCCTTTGACAAATCAAGTATGCATCTTTAATGATTGGCCTGAATGATGCCAAGTCCTCGTATGGATCATAGGGAACTGCAAACTGTTTTAAAGTCTTTCTCATTAATCCACTGGCAACCGATGATTTGCGATTACTATTGATAACCGAATACCCGAAATCATTCTCAATAAAATAAACAAATTCTTCGTCTCGAATTAAGATCGGATTTCTTGTGATTCTATTCAACCATTCTTGCCATACCATCATGAGTTGCTTATTTTCATCCTCACCTCCACTAGGATATGACGTTGTCGCACTTGGTATCATGGGCACAAATACTTCCAAATTTGAAACTATCAAATATTTATTAAATTTCACAACTTCGTTAAATGTACGACGAATATCTTTGTATTTGGTTTGTCTGAATCTTGGTAATCCTTTCACTTGAGCATCCATTTTTAATATTGGATTCCCAAGTTTATTCTTTTCAATACCAATTAATCTGATATGCAACTCATACTTGTCAGTGTACCTTTCTGGAATCAATTTCTTCAACATTTCTTCAGTAAGCTGTCCATCTTGACCAATTTCAGGGTTCGTCTGAGCTTGCTGTCCCCCCTCGTCAGCTCCATTCTCCTGATCCGTCTCCTCTTGTGACATAGGTGGCTGGCTACTATAAGCCTGCTCGGAACTGATTGGAGGGGGCCCCTGGTCGGGTGATTGGTCATTAATCAGAGAAACATTTGGCTCCGAAAATGGATTGTTATTCTCAAAGTCGTCTGGGTCGTATTCAATCGACATAGTATATCGTTGGTTAAATCAAGTCCACAGTACGAATGGTTGTATATAGATCTAACCAACTTGACACTTGGTTTGTCTCCTTAGAGCGAAAATCAAACTCCAAAAGAAAAAAAAAGCAAGTATGGGGTTACCGATGCTACCATATGCAATTACACATTATACCTCCTACACATCTACTAACATGACTTCTTCTTCCTTATCTACTTTATCTTTATTATCCGCGTTATCTGCCTTACCAGCGTTATCTTGTTTATACGCATCGCCCTGGTTATCGTCCTCGATAGATGACACCTCATCCTCTTCATATGATGAAAGTTCAGGACTGCTACCACTACCATTGACAATAGCCAGTGGCTTCACCTCTTCTGCGAGATATTCATTGTCTTTATTGAAGAACTCTTGAAGATTATTGGAAAGTGGTGTTTCAAAATTTGCAATATATGAACTCTCTTTTGCGTAAAAAAGCAAAAACAGTCTACTTGAGTTCCTCGTGTTTTCTTTCAAGAACAACTGTACATTTTCAAAATTACTAGTATCCATACAATAATCATTCACTCTTCTATTCATTCCCGATACAGCCACAAAATGGATCCATTCTTCATCGGATTTGGTGTAATTTCTGCTTCTGTAGAAATAGTCTGAATCAGAAAAGATGATTCCAACCAAAATATATCGCTCTGGGAGTTGCAACCGCGGGTCGTCGGCTATCGCTTTAAGAACATTATCATGATTCATTATATCTAACCGGCTATAATCTTGATTTAATGATGAAATTTTTTGATTTAAGAACTGCGATTCGTTTTGCATGTTTTCATTTAATTTTTTTAAATCTTCAAACGCTTCATTCTCAGCTGGAAGAGTTCCTAAATAATCAACGGCATTTTGGATTACCTTCTTAATCCTTTTACCTTCAAAGGAGCTCAATTCCATTAGTTTATTTGTCGCCTCTTTTCTTTCATGAGTCACCTTTGCTCTCTTTGTTGCCATATCTCTTATTAACGGGACATACTCACTGGAATACACACCAGGATAGAAATACTCCTGGATCTGTAGTGGTTCCAATGTAGCTCCTTCCTCGTCCCCTTGAAAATGGATAGTAAGCAAAGTAGCAACTCTCGCTAAACTTACCTTTCCTATACTCCATTCTGCCCAGAACAAGGTATTGAACGCCTCTACCACACTAGTTTCCCTGCCGTCATTCTCGATTTGGAATAATGGAATATCAATTACCGCATCTTCATCTTCCATATCATCATCGTCACGCTCAAGAAAATCGTCTTGCCTAACCGATGACGAACATAACGCATATAATGTTCCCGAATCTGCTCCTAAGACTTTCTCAACTTGTTGACTAAGAAATTCAAAGACGCGTTTAAGCAAATCCTCTGTGTCATCAACCTCGGTATTCAATTCATTCCTGAAAGTTGATGGAATATTCTTAAAGAATGTGTTGCCGCTAATAAATGCTCGCCTACTTAATGGAGTGAAATACCCAAACAATCTTTGTAGCTCAATTACAAACTTGTAAGATGACTTCATCTCTTCGAAATCTCCCGGAACATCAACAGTAAGATCAGTATCAGTATTATACCAATTTTCTTCATATCCATAGTCAAAATCCGTTTTACTCATTAATATTTGTTTGAATTCCTTCAATTGAGAAGCGATTAGCAATATCGGAATGAGGTAATTTTGCGGCAATGAAGCTGTTTCAGGGAGCACTGCAGGAGGAGTCAAATCCGTCCTTTGGAAAGTTGATACATCATCGAAAATAGTTGATCCATTAATATTCTCTTCAGTCGAAAATGGTCGATACTCGTCATTAAGATCCTGTCTTGATTGAAGACTCGAATCACTGAAACCTTCTATAAATCTAGGAATATCTTGTGGGTTTGATATAGTGGCTGTATCCTCAAAGGGAACCACTTGCATATTCTCTTTTGACAGCGAGTCATGGTTTGGAGGAGGCTCAGGTGTCTCCCCAAATAAGTATCCAATTGCTTGTTCCAAATTATAGTTTGTTGACTCCAATGCACTCTTGGCCTGTTCGGAGGTGAATCCCATCTCCTGCAATTGCTTTATTTTATCTTCTCCCATTGTTGACTTGCAATCGTTCTAGGTTTCTTGCTATTGCTTGTAAAGAATTGTCTGAGTTGATTAATATCTGTAGCAAGGTTGGCAAAATGTTTTTTTTTTGTTCGGCTGAATACCTCTGTTGCCATTTTCATATATAGTCAATAGGGTATAGATACAACAGCTTACACAAGTATAGCCATGGGTTTGATTTAGCATTCTTTGTGAACTACATGGAGGCCTTGCTAATATTTTTACGGATGGCATATCTGTATGACTTGGAACACCCAGCATAAATGTGGGCAGAGCTGTATGTCGTATCTGTAGCAGCCCACTAATCGATTGACTCCGAAATCGTACTTGTCAAGGCTTTTCTGAATACCATTCTCAATTACAACAAGGAATAGGCTTTGTCTGTCACCAATGTTTTCAGATGTCTAGGGAACTAAAATCAGAAATATGAATGGGGTACTTACTCCGTATACCAAGTTTTTCTTTTGTGTTAGCGCGGTTAATCAACTTTGTCAATGGCGATGACTGAAAAACTCATTTGTCCAAAAAAATTTTTCGATAATTCACATCTCAACATTTAAGGGTTGCTCACTTATGCTAAGGTTGAAGAACTTCTTTTGGAGATCATCATTAGCAATTACTACTGTATCATCTAGACGAACATTCACCATGTCAACTTCTGTTAAGTCAATCACTGAAGGATTGCAACATTTAGGTTTACAACAACCAAAAGTAGCCGCCGAAGGAACTTCTTTACCTGATTATAATGTTATTGATGTTGCTAGAAACTATATTTCTAACGAATTACATCGTATCACTGAAGTGGACCCTAAAATAATTTTTGAATCTTTGGACACTCCAGCTGTCTTGGATAAAGGGGATTTAATTATTCCAATCCCAAGATTGAGATTAAAGGGAGTCAACCCTAAGGAAAAGGCAGCAGAATGGGCAAGTGCTTTTGAAAAGGGAGAATTCTTCTCTGAAGTTAAAAACGATGGTCCTTTCATTCAATTTTTCATTCGTCCAACCGTCTTGTTCAACTTAGTTGTCAATGATACTTTAAAGAGAAAGACCGATTATGGGTATTTACCATTGGGGGTTGGTAAGAAAGTTATTGTTGAATTTTCCTCTCCAAATATCGCCAAACCTTTCCATGCTGGTCACTTAAGATCCACTATTATTGGTGGGTTCTTATCCAACTTGTATGAAAAGGCTGGTTGGGATGTTACTAGAATCAACTACTTAGGTGATTGGGGTAAACAGTTTGGTTTATTAGCCGTGGGATTCGCCAGATATGGATCAGAAGAAAAGCTCGCCCAAGATCCAATCAACCATTTATTCGAAGTTTATGTCAAGATCAACAAAGATGTTTCTGAAGAAGGAGAAGACTCTGCTACTAATCAAGAAGCAAGACAATTCTTCAGAAAGATGGAAGATGGTGATGAAGCTTCTTTGAGCATTTGGAAGAGATTTAGAGATTTATCTATCGAAAAGTATATTGACACCTATGCTCGTCTTAACATTAAATATGATGTTTATTCTGGTGAATCACAAGTTCCAAAGGAATTAATGCAAAAGGCTACTGAAATCTTTGAAGAAAAGGGTTTAATTCATGTTGATCGTGGTGCTAAATTAATTGATTTGACCAGATTCAACAAAAAGTTGGGTAAGGCATTGGTGGAAAAGTCTGATGGTACCTCCCTTTATTTGACCCGTGATGTCGGTGAAGCTATCAAACGTTATGAAACCTACAAGTTTGACAAGATGATCTATGTCATTGCTGCCCAACAAGATTTGCATTGTGCCCAATTCTTTGAAATTTTGAAACAAATGGGATTACCATGGGCTAAGAATATGGAACATGTCAACTTCGGTATGGTTCAAGGTATGTCTACCAGAAAGGGTACTGTTGTTTTCTTGGATAACATTTTACAAGAAACTAAAGAAAAGATGCATGAAGTTATGAAGAAGAATGAACATAAATATGCCCAAATTGAAGATCCTGATAAGATTGCTGATTTGGTTGGTATTTCCGCTGTCATGATCCAAGATATGCAATCCAAGCGTATTAACAATTATGAATTCAAATGGGACAGAATGACCTCCTTTGAAGGTGACACTGGTCCATACTTACAATACGCCCACTCTCGTTTATCATCAGTTCAAAGAAATGCCAACATTGACGAACAAGAATTGACCGAGGCTAACTTTGACTTGTTGGTTGAACAACATGCAATTTCTTTGATTAGAATCTTAGCACAATACCCAGACATTATAAAGAAGGCATTAAAGACATTAGAACCATCAACCATTGTTACTTATTTGTTCAACTTGACCCACGTTGTCTCTCAATGTTATGACATCTTATGGGTTGCTGGTCAAGAAAAGGAATTGGCTACTGCTAGATTGGCATTGTATGTTGCAGCAAGACAAGTATTGTACAATGGTATGACCTTATTAGGGTTAACTCCAGTAGAAAGAATGTAAACGGGAATATAGATAATCTTGTATGTATGTATAATTGAATGAATGATAGTGTAAATCTGGTTTTCGTAGTAACAATCATGTGAATTAAATTCGATGATTGCAAATCTTATATATTCCTGCATACTGTCCAGCCAATGGAAATGACTAAATCCGACTGAGAGCAACTGAAATCAATTTTTGGTTTTTTTTTTATCAGCAACAAGAAAAACCCGGCGGAAGAAGAAGAAGCCCAAAGCAAAGCAAAGAAAAAAGATTAATTATTAATCAGTAGCAAATGCCATCCCTGTAATTCCCAATCCCTTTCTTTTCACACAATCAATTGATTAACGAAACAAGTACCAAACGTATACTCAATTCCCACTCAATTGATACCGCCAATACCATTTGTAAACAATGCTTTCCTTAAAGACATCCACCCGTACTTTATTCAAGACCTCCGCAATTGCCGCTTCTCGTATCGGAGCCGTTAGAACTAATGTTACCAAATTGGCTTTACCTGATCTTGAATTCGATTATGGTGCATTAGAACCACACATTAGTGGTCAAATCAATGAAATCCATCACACTAAGCACCATCAAGCATACACTCAAAACTACAATATTGCTGTTGAACAAGCTGCCGAAGCTTCCGTCAAGGGAGAAGCAAAGAAATTGATTGAATTGCAAAAGGCAATCAACTTCAACGCAGGTGGATATGTCAACCATTGTTTGTTCTGGAAGAACTTATCCCCAGAAAAACAATTTGGTGGTCAACCTCCAGCTCAAGATTCCGAATTCGCCCAAAAGGTTGTCGAACAATACGGATCTCTTGAGAATTTAAAGCAGTTGACCAATTCCAAGTTGGCTGGTATTCAAGGGTCTGGTTGGGCTTTTATTGTCAAGAATAAGGACAATGGCGGTGCCTTGGATGTTGTCACTACTGCTAACCAAGATACCGTTACTGGCCCATTGGTTCCTTTGATTGCAATTGATGCTTGGGAACATGCTTATTACTTACAATACCAAAATGTTAAGGCTGATTATTTCAAGGCTATTTGGAATGTTATCAACTGGAAGGAAGCCGAAAAGAGATATTTGATTAACTAAATGTGGACGTAACATTAGGCTGTTCATGTACCTGTTTATTTATTGTGTGTGCGTTTTTAGCTTGCTAAGAATAGTAAAAGAAAATTGAAGTTTTTCTGTTTGAATTTATCGTCTGTAGATATTTATGGAGTGGGGTTCATCAAACACCTCCAACGGGTTGTAGAATCGTAATTAGATCCCTTTCTTCTGGGGGAAGCGAGATTATGTAAGTCTCTTGTAGATATTTCTGAGTTCGGATGTAAACCTGCAAGGAGACTGATTTGGGAAAAGGGAATACTTGCGGATATTCCCAGACAAGAACCCCGAGAACGGGATGAGAATATACATGAGAGCATGTGACAATAAGCCCGCTAATACTAGCCATATACTTGTGGTATACCCGATAGTAATTCCGTCCAAGTCGGTTTGCATTTACAATGCACAAACCAGCGTCTTTCCGACAAAATATACTTATGGTAGCTTACGAGGGTCAACCTTCTTGCGAGGTTTCGACCAGCAGTAGGTTGTGCTGTTTGCAAATAAACAGCGATTGCGAGCAAATACAAAGGCCGAGAAATGTTTATTGAAATATTTACGAAAATTGCTCATCTTAAGCCGGAGTTAGCTTATAAGGGGACAAAGCATGAATGTCTTCGAAGGTTGAAAAATTCTAAACCCTTCCAGACATGCATCCAATGTGCGTGACCATTTTGAGAATACTTCGGTAATTTTACACTCTTCATCAACCCCAGGTTTTTACGGCCAATTATTTTCGAACACAAATATTTGGATGATAACCATAATATCCGTAATTTGCTACAATTTTTATGAAGTGCTTATGAAGTGCCTTATGACAATGAACCAATTCTTGAAAAATTGAGCAAGTTCAAGAGCAAGAGACCAGGAGTTTTAGTTCAAGGGGTAGAGTGTATTTTTACCGAGAATTAAAGTCGTTCGAGCGGTCTTTATTATATTTGCCTATACCAAACTTGGTATGTGTATCCCCCACGTCCAAAACTTTTAGCCGGTTATCCATATACCAGTTCAGGGGGGGACATTTGGCCTGTCCATAGTGATATTCGCAACAATTTGAAGGAGGAGCGGGGACTAACAATAAACTATAACTCTAATTTTGCTCAGCTATGTACTTTGGAGTTTTGTCATTTACCGCCAAGCTGAACCTCACCAAAGTAGTTCTCCTAATGTACTTTGTGTTAATTCGTAATTAATGTTTGCCTCTTTGACGTAATTGATGTATGATAGTTAATTTGACCCGAAGGATGAGCAAACTTGCTAACCATTTGAGACTGGATTGTCATACTTAATCAAAGCGCAACCATGAAGCGCAAAAACTGAGAACACTAGGGTTATTATTAACGGTGACCCCCTAGCTTTTTTGTCATTGTTAAAGTCTACCACATTAACCCGGCGTTAAGAGGCGATAAGTAGGGCGGTTAAGTTCAAAGAGAATAAGTTGAAAATAAAACGCGTAGACAAAAATCAAGGGTAGCATTAAACTGATAACTAACCTTTCGATTTTAGCTCTCTATTTCCACTTATAGGCAAAGGTTGGTGAATTTTAACTCACTTCAAAAACTTAAGATTTAAACCTTACTTTAAACAAAGCTATACACTCTCCACTTTTTATATTATGTACAAGGTACTAAAACTTAGGATCACGCAACTACGAGAGAGCAATTTATAATCTGATTATCTTGTGATATGTCATCTTCACCCTGCTCGTTGTACTACAAAGAAAGTTTCGTACTTTATTTGCCAAAAACTCAACACTAATCGGTGATTGTTGAATATTGAACTCAAATTGAAATACGTCAAATGCAATTCAGAGTTATGTCGCGTATATATACCAATGACTGAAAAAAACGCCCAGGGCCATTAGTATTGCCAAGAACAAGATACGGTGCTATCTGTAATCCTCTCTTAATGTCCACTCGAATCGATTTATCAACACCAGCACCTTATGGCGAGAATAGCAAATTGCCGAATTAAATTATTCTTGGACCTCTTTTAGATTGGTCGATATGCATGATCGGCAACATCCGTAGACTTGGATATTTTATTGTAGTCTAATTATCACAAATAATTTTATTGGAATTTAGTTGAACTACTTCAAGTTATCCAAGCTACATCAATTTAAAAGACTTTTGTTTATTTTTTGTGATTTTATGGAAATATCATTATTTTTTTTAATGCACATGGAAACCTTAATGATCTCAAGAAAATGTGTTCCTCAACTAAGTGAAGCAAAAAATATTCTCATCACAAAAAATAATACATCATCCATTGTTCATATCTTTCTGACGGAAGTGTAACGATAGATTGTGCTTATTAATATTCGATGGACGACGTATATTCATTGTTCGGCTTTTATCTCAAGCAATTATTGCCATTTCCCAATATTTGGTCAAAGGAAGGTGGCAATTTGCAAGATATAGATAACGATTAGAACGGATTATCTAACATACGCCAAACACAGTGGCTTATGAGAAAAAACTATATGTTTCTTTTCGACCAATTTAAATTAAGGTTAGAATCTAGGAAAATTTCCGTCAAGTGTGGGGGGCGGGGAGATCTGTTCAGAAGGTAATCTAATATTCTACTTCATAAAATATATCAACTAGTGAAAATTATTAAAGGTGAACAAATAGAAAATAAAATAAAGAATCATAGAAAAAGAAACACATTTCCGTCGTCTACCAGTTGCCTTCCATTTTTTGACAGTACACGTGAACCCATGACGAGAGCGCCTTCCTCCATTCTTCCTCTTTTGTTCATTCTCTAAGTATCACATACCCGCAATTTTCACAAGCAAACCCGGAAAAGTAGAGGATATCTTTGGGGATGTCACATACGGTTATCGTCCACTCAACCGTCAAAATTGGGTAAGATCTTTGGTGAACAATCAATGCGGCATTCCTTTTTGGAATATGGAAACACCCAAAAACAGAAGTTATCGGAAATATGAACATCTAGAATATAATGATTGATATTTTCTTTTGTGATTGGTTGACACCTGTAAGGGAAGCATTGTTTGTCAATTATTAACACTCATGGAAAAGTGAACTGGTCACAGAAAAATATTTTTCTGGCTTAGCATGTTCAACAACCATTGAGGAGAATCATCAATATCAATGACAACAACAATAATTGATTAAGGAATTGTCGTTCAGAAAACAAAACCAAAAAATACAAAACGGACTTACTTCATCAAAGGAGATGAAAGAAGACGCAATACAATATCAATCATACATGACAATGGTAAAAAATTGTTTCGGATATTTCCATTTAATGCAATTCTTTATGACGCATGTTTCCTCAAACAACTAGAGGTTTACAATGGGGACTCCTACTTGCGGGATGGAGGAGGTCATTGCTTTACACAAAAGTGAGTATCTGTTAACCAATAGATTCTTCTTCACGTTGCTGAAAAAAACAATAACCAATAATTGCGTTTTGTTTGTGTCCTTTATTCTATAACAATTTTGTATTTACAATGGATTTATAACTGAGTGGTGTATTAGCTAACAATAGTTCACTTTTCCAGAAGCATGCACCTCACGGACATAAAAAATATACAGATAGAAAAAAAATAATATTTTTTTTAACCCAATTTTTTTCTTGTGTTTGCTCTTTGGATTTTCTATGTTAGAGCATATTCATTTGCGTTTCTTTTGTAACGATCCCATCACTCGTATACTCTACCTAGTGAGGGCAGTGGACCAAAAAGTGGAGTATTAAGTGATACGGTAGCTCCCCCCCTTTTGTCAACTGACGAAGGTAATGCCTGGCTTTTTATTATTACTATTATATTGCATTCTAAGGCATTCTTTGTTCCAAAAGAGGTATTCTCGTATGGCCCGCATCACTGCGTCCCCCCCACTCCATTCACTCCCTTCCAAAAGAAGTAGATGGGGAACGGATCTTTAAGATTGGAAATTTGGGGGATTCTTTATTTCTTTTAACCAGCTTCTATTGTTTAAAGCAACTTCCGTACATTTGTCTGTGTCTCTCATATTCCTTCTCTTCTCTTCTATTTTATTTTTGATTTTGGCTGGGGGAAGTAAATTCGGAAAGATTAAACGAATTTAGTAAAAGTTTAATTCTATTTAAAAGTATAGGCCAAAAAAAAGAAATGACTACCCACCAACGAACCCACTGCCCACTGGCGAAGCCGGGTACTACGATAACCACACAAAAAGAAAACAGGCAGATGAGGAGAAGTCAAATTTTCAATGTAGAAAATAAGAGTAAATTATTTGATAAAGCATTGTTCTCGATTTTGCAAGGTAATAGTATACTAAGCTCAGAGAGAAGTAAGTCCGTACGAGAGTACGTAACCAGTCTACAGAAAATACCATTGTAAAATCCTGTTGTAAAAAATATTTGGAAATAATAATATTTTTTATGCAGTTGATTGTAGAACGCGAAAATCTTCAAAACATAAACAAATCCATCAAACCAATCCTTCAAAGTCACAACAAATCCAAATCCCTCGTTCATTTTTTTTCTTTCCACTTCTTTTTCCTTTCTATATCTTCTTTTT
>JAKUCC010000687.1:0-16794 GCA_030563365.1 Hemisphaericaspora xylanilytica
TACAATTTACTTTCGGCAAATGTTTCACCATATGTTGATAAAAAGAGATCGTTTTCCCAGAATTTATTTGGATATGTCGAAAGTAATATTGAAGGATTTTTACCAGGTGCCAATTTGAACTTGCGCTTCTTGGATATTTGGCCATTACTACAAACCGATAATGTATACCTTGCACTTTGCCATGTCGATGATCCCTATAGAACCCAAGGTAAGAATTTATTCTTGTTGACACTTAAGATTGATTCCTCAGGGGTGTTGCTTTATGGATGTCATAAATTGACCAGGTTTGATCCTGGATCTAAATTGTCTTCCAATCCGAAATTATATTCACCACAACCAGGAACAACGGCATTTGTAGTTATCGACAATTCAATTATTATAACTGATTTGAACACATCTTATATTGAATCCAGAACAACAGCAGTATCTTATTATAAGCCAAGATGGGAAGATATTGTCAGATTAAAATCGACTGTGGAAATACTTGGCAGTGGATATGAAAATCAGTCTTCTGATTCAAATCCATCAGTGATTTTGATCACCAAAAACAGCGGGGTTTTAAGATTGGAAAAGTTCCCTCGAAGTGAAAATGCAAATGCCATGGATATTGACGAAGCTGATATTTCTGATCCATTGTTGATTGTCAAGTCGCATATTGAACAAGGTATATTCTATTCTCAATCCCAAGAGATCGAGTTTGATTTCTCACAAAAGTTTGATGAGAAGTTGATTTTGGACGCAATTAAGTTGATAACTGATGAATTAATGAATTCCACATCGGTGTATATGCCAAAGGTTCTCCCAGCTATCAGCGATTTAACAAGAGGCAAGGTTAATTTATTTCAAGAATTAATTGAATATTGTTCTAGAAATTTTCCTTTGCTCACGGGGAAAATTCTTCCTATGCTAGTTGAAAAATTGGAAAAAGCTAATGTGGCATTGAATTTATGGATTAGTATAGATGGAGATGAAAATAGAATAAAGTTGAAGCAGATTTTAGAAACTATTATAGTGAAGTCCGATGTTGGAATTGCTGGGGGCGACAATGTTTTATCAGCATTCTTCTCTAGTGGTATTGATTCGATCAATGGAATTCTTTATTCATTCATTGACGAAATTATCCAACAAAATGTTGCAACCATGTTTATCGATTCTATGATTGTCAAGACAATATATGAAGGTGTCTACCTAAACCAAATGAAATACATTCCTAAGGTTCCAGAACTAAAGTCAATGAAATCATGGATTTTTGATACTCAGTTAATTTTCCGCATTGAAGAAATCTTCCAAGAACATTTCATAAAAAAGACGGTGGTTCCACAAACCACAACTCAACAAACCAAGGAAATTGCCCACCACTTGGTTCAAATATTGTACTATTTTGTCAGTTTAGCCATTAGAGTCATGGAAATTAAGGAACCAACAAGTAGAACCCTTAAAGATTACAGACATTGGTACAGGTCAAGGGAAACGGAATGGATCAAAGTTTTATTGCGATTAAACTTAAACCGAGAAGCTCTTTTCCTTGCAGAACAATATCGAGCGTACTCGTCAATCGTAATCATCCTTGAGTCACAGAGAGAGTTATCACAAGAGGATAAAGACGAGATTGATCAGTTGTATGGGAAATATTTTGAATTATTTGGTTATCCGTTTGCATCGAGTGTGTATAAATACTACTTGAAGACTGGCCGAGTTCAACCGCTATTATTAGACTTTATGAACTATAAACGATATCTTCTTGAATTTTTCGAGAAGAACCCAGATGAAACTGCCCATGTATCATGGATCAGGTCGTTATTGGATAAGGACTTCATCGCGGCCTCCGATGCTCTTGTGAGATCAGCACGTTTGAAATCAGATGATAAAGTACTGAAGAGAGAAATTAAATATTCAATTGCGAAATTAGCTACTATTGCTGCTAGCCAATCACGGGAAATTACTAATGACAAAGTGTTGGAGATTGAAAGACAATTGTCGATAACTAGGTTCCAGAAGGAGGTTTTTAATGTCATTTCAGCACAAATAAAAATTGAGCTGTTTCTGAGTGAAGAATTCAGGAAAGCGTATGTGAATGGTAACATAGATCACAAATTGGTTGATTCGGTAGTTGATCAATATTTCCAACCATTTGTTGAAGGTATCCAATTATCACCAGAAAGATTGATTGATTTATTAACGACTTTGAAACCATCTTTGCTTAAGAGAATGGGATTTGTCGATGCGTTGAGAGTTGCTCAGTCATTCCAAAATGAATCTATCGCTGATTTCTATTCAAGAGTAGTTTGGTTGCGTTTGCTAACCATTGGTGAAGATGGAAAGCTATTCATGCACTGGGATCATAAGAATGTCAGTGATGAGGTCAACAAGAAGAAAATTGTTGATTCTACTTTGTTCAATACTTTGAAGGAAATCAAGATGGAGCGCAATTTGATTGACAAACTCGATTCATTATTGACCAACCCTGCGGTCGGCGAAGAGCATGAAGATAATATCACAATCAATCAATTAAATGAATCATTGTCAACTGCACTCAGAGAACTCCTTAAGAAAAATGGCAATAAAAGCTTTGAATTATGGGTAGAGGCGGTCAAAGAAGAGGCCCGACTCTCGTTGCATTGATCTCTTGTTTTATTTAGAAGTTTTGTACAATTAATACCGTTTAATGAAACTATAATACACTATTATACATGAAAAACCACCTCCTATCCTTATTACTCATTTGTACTTTTAACTCATTGTCAAATTTCACACCTCTGACTCATCATCCATCTCCTGTTCATCCGCCTTTGTTGGTTTTTCATCTAATCTAATCCTCGCCAATCGTTCGGGATACATATTGTCCTGCCCACCTTGGGCATATTTCAAAAACCCAAGGGATCCAAGTGATATACATTGAGTCACACTCTGCCAAGTAGCCAATATTTCTCCGACACTTTCTGTTCCTGATTTCATTTCATTCATTTGGTTTGCCATTGAATCTAGACTGTCGCCTACTTGGTCCATTAGATCCCGAAATGCGCGAAGTTTTTCGAGGTTCTCTCGTTTTTGGGCATTTAGCTCTTCATATTTGCTTTTATTCATTGTGGTGGTGGGATCCGTTACTTTATTTGCTTTAATAGTTACCACGGGTGTCTATAGAAAGTGGAGCGTTGTTGAGTAGTTGGTGAGTATTTTTACTTTTAGCGCGTATTTGTTGCTTATACTTTTTTTTTTCAATGTTTTGATTTTTGTTTTGTTTACATTTGTCTTCTTTTTTACAACCATCTGTTCATCACTTGTACATCACCATCCTTGGTCTATTCAATTGAGACAAAGAGAAATGGCCAGATCAGCTAGCGAGGTATTTGGCTCTAGAGCACCACTACAGGGCAACACTAGGTACTCAACTGGAGGAATTGGCATATCCCTACAACAAGAATCACCACAATCAGTTAGCGCCCATGACAACAGTAGCATCAATACCAATGACAGCAATACAACTCCAAATGCAAGAATATACATAGAACAGAATAGAGAATTAGCCAAGAGGAACGCCATGTATTTAGCAAAAATCCAGGAGATTCAATCCAAGAATGTCGAACTTCAACGAGAAATAGTACTATTGAAACGAAGACCTAATCAGTTGGAAGACTACAAGGCATTACTAGATGAAAAACTACGAACAATTGAATCACAATTCTTGTTTGGAATTGGCGAGGTGGTGAGTAAATTCACCCGGTTTAGATCAGATGAAGGACTACCCGCCAATGACGAGATATTAGCAATTTCTGATATGCTTTATCGACCAGTTACATCAACCCCAATTGAAACTGGTAGATCATCATTTCGAGCATTTGAGTTATCCGGTTCTCCTGACCATGATATACCTGATTATTTTAAGTCAGTGAAGTCACCGGTGGAAGATCCTGTTAGTCGTGCAGTTGTTGTATCCCAGAATGAGCGTATTGAAGAAGATAATCGAGTTTCGACTATAATTGAAGAGAGACAACTGATGGAAGAGGAAAAATCAGCAGTTATAGAAAATTACCAAGGTGGAGACAATGTTGTAGCGACTGCTAAATGTCAATCTCCACCACCAACATTTCTAGTGAAGTTAAAGTTAAACCCAAAGACAAAGCATTGTGAAGAAGAAAACGTGGATAGTCCCGGCAAACAAACGCAATTGATTAACCAAATAGATGTCGGTAATGAACCAAACAATCAAAGGGTGGAAGATCAAAGAAAACCCGAGAAAAAGGATAATGGCATAAAACAATCCGGAAGAAAATCTTCAATTACAAAGAAAACGGCAAAGGCGAAGACCAAAAGTGAATCTATAAATCCACCTGACGAAGGAACCAATTTAGGAATTTCAAAACCCAATAGAACAAAGACTAAAATGGAGGTATTTACCGATCCTGTGCCAACCAAAGAAGAAAAAGAAGCACAATCCCAAGGAATTAGAAGATCACGAAGAAGCAGGAAAGAAATCGATTATAAACCGATTCCATTAAGTGCGAAATTACGCAGAGAATCCGTAGGATTTACCGATGCTGTGGGAGAAAACATGTACAATTTTACGATTAGCAAATCAGCGGAGGTATTCAAAAGAGAAAATCCTCATCACCCGAGCTAGAACGAGCACCAAAGAGAAAACCATTGGCTAATGTGAGTCGAGCTAATAATTCACAGAAACATGATATAAAATTGGAGAAGAATGCCAAAGCTTTTGACAAGCCAGGTAATAATCCAAACAATTCAGATAATCAAAATTTACAACCAAGCTCAGTTTACGATTTCGACATCAAGCAAACCAATGCGAAATCAATTTCTCAAAGGAAGAACTGAAATAGTACTATTAGCATTACATGATATTTTACATAGAGGCTTGAACAAATAATATACGGGATATAGAATCTAAACACTCATCTTCATTTTAATTGGAGGAAGGGGATTATAACCGACAATTTCAAAGTCTTCAAACATGAAGTCATCAATTGATTTAATCTGATCTCTTCTTTCCTCTTTGATTATTAACTTAGGGAACTGGTTTGGTGTTCTTGAAAGTTGTTCCTTCAATGCATCAATATGATCCAAATACACATGAGCGTCACCCATAGTATGAATAAATTCACCACAATCCATGTCCACTACATGAGCGATCATTTTGGTTAATAATGCATATGAAGCAATATTAAATGGAACACCCAAACCCATATCACAAGATCTTTGATATAATAAACACGATAACTTTGGTCTTGCACCCATTGTCTTTGGTTGTTTTTCAGTATTTGATTCTGGCGCAGAACTTGCTGGGAAACTAACATAGAATTGACAGAATACATGACATGGAGGAAGGGCCATTTTGGCAAAATCAGGAGGATTCCAAGCCGACATAATAATTCTTCTATCATATGGATTTGTCTTCAACTTCTTAATAACATCTTGTAATTGATCATAACCCTGTCCGGTATAATCCGTATCACAGTCCACATATTCTGCCCCGAAATGTCTCCATTGAAATCCATAAACTGGACCCAAATCACCTTCACGACGATGAGTCAATCCTAATTTATCCAAATACTCGCGTGATCCGTTCCCCTCCCAGATCTTGACCCCCTTGTCACTTAATAATTTTGCATCGGTGGAACCAGCAATGAACCATAAGAGTTCATGGATGATCCCTTTGGAAAAGACTCGTTTGGTGGTCAATAGTGGGAATGTGTCATTTGATAAATCGAATCGTAATTGCGGAGGGGCAAAGAGGGCCTTGGTTCCGGTTCCGGTTCTATCGGGACGAAATTCACCTTCGTTGATGATTCGTTCACATAAGTCGAGATATGATTGTTCGGCAGTATTGGTTGATACGGTCATGATGTGTAGGGGTTATATATATAGTTGTGTTGACAAGATGAAGAGAGAGAGAAGAGAAGTTGATAGGTGTGAACATTTTTTTTATTTCGCGTGAAAAATGAAGACGCGTTCGTTTTCATTAAAACAATTGGTAATATCATCATGCCATATATAAAACTCAAAACTAAAAGCAACTAAATAACATATATGTATATATGTATATGTAAGTAGATTAACTAACAAGCATTATCAGAGCGACCAGTCCCTTCAGGACCAGTTCCAGATGCTCTTCCAGTACCAAATACTGTTTCAGAAGCCAGATTAGCATAATCCTTGAGTGTTTCAGTAGCCAGCTGAGCGTAATCCTTGATTGTTTCAGTTACTTGTTCAGCAGTTTCAGCAGCTTGGTCATACAATTCAGAGGACTTTTCAGCAGCCGTATCCTTGGCGTCCACACCTGCTTGTTGGGCCTTTCCAATCATTTCACTAGTATCAGCGACCGCCTCTTCCTTATAAGTGTGGGCCTTTTCTTGCTTTTCTTCAGCGATGCGACCAGCCTTATCCTTCTTTTCAGCGGCAGTTTCTTTAACATCCTGGGCTTTATCATTCAATGCTTCCGATGCATCGTCGTACTTTTCACGAGCAGTATCTTTGGCGGCATTGGTCTTATCCTTGATAGTATCCTTTGTTTCTTGTGCCGATTGCTTTGCTTGATCCTTTTTGTCTACTGCAGCTTCTTCAGCTTCCTCAGATGCATCAATTGCATCATCCTTAAATTGATCATAAGGAGATTTTCCTTCGGAGAGTGGATCGTATTGATTGCGTGTTTGAATAACCATTTTTAGCTTACTATATTTTGTTTCTTACTTAAGACTATCAACATCCCAAATGTGACACCTGACATCGGATCTTATTTATAACCAGTCTTTGCCACCTGACAGATTTCACATCTAAGCAATGGTTGCTTTTGGTGACGTCGATCCCAAAACTTATTGCAGCCATTTAGTTTGTGTGTAGCAACCAAACCAACGGAATTCCCAAAACGGAAGTTGACTGAAGATTTGATTGCGCAATTGATTTGCACACGCACTAAAATATCAATGACGTAGTTCTATAGGTGACCTTGCTATAGATCATTTATGTATATGATTAGTCATGTTGTTACTATGTAAAGGGAGTCGGAACTATAATGTATTGTAAGATATAAATAATTAAACTAAATTTGAAGCCATGTGAAATATTTGAACCATTTTGGTTGTACAAGTATGCACGATGATTCTGCGATTAGCAACGGCTTTTCTTTCCCATCGAATGGTAATGTCTCCAAATATCCTTGAATAACAACCTTTCTACCTTTAGCTTCTTTGACTTTTGCTCTCAAGACAACCGTACTTTGTGGCGGGGCTTGATTCTTGAAATCAATCAGTAATTTGGCCGTGACTCCCTTTTTAGCAGGAAGTAATGGGAACCCAGCCGAACATAAACCTTCATCTAATATTGTCGACACTACTCCATTATGAATTTGTCCATCCTGACTTATCAATTTATCTCCCAAATGATAGAAACTAGTCAATTCTCCCTTTTCTTCATCAATGAAAACTATTGGATCAATCTCAAATAAATCGGGCCCAAATAAAAGTCCAGTCCCGACGTAATTCCGATGATGTTGACCTGGAAATGCATGACTCGAGTTATATTGCTTAAGAGCTTTGTTATCGGCAAGCTTCTTGTATTCTTCTGTTGCTTGTATTTTTGTCAATACATCTTCATTGATATGTAACAATTTGGAGCATGGCAGTGATCCCGATCTCCATTCTCGAGGGAATCCTGCTATTCCTACACCTAATGCCACTAATGGTATCGTCTTTCTAACCAATCCTTTAAACATGCTTCGTGCTTCGTTGGTGAATGCAATCTCGTTTCACTGTCAGGTACAGAACCATTGTCAATGAATTGGGGGGCATTTGTGTGTATGTGGGGGATTCTCAATCAGAAATTATAGGTCGTGTACTTTCAACCGAAAAAATCCATTTCAATCACGTGATCCATGCGATGCTCATTTCATAAATTTTTCATTTTTATGTTTGATTTAACTATGTATCTACTTATTCTCTTTCTAAGTTTGAATATAACCACTTTGAACAATGGCAGTCAAGACAAAAGGTGTTAAGCGTTCAGCTGAAAAGGTCGAAAAGCTAAACAAGAAAGCCAAGATTCCTCAACCACCTTCTGAATCAGAAGAAAGTGATTCTGGTGAAAGTGACATTTCCATCAGTTCTGAAGAAGATGAATTAGACGATTTAGACAGCGATAATGCTCAAGAAGAAGATAATGATGATTCCGAAGAAGAAGATGAATTAGATGACTTGGACGAAGCTAATGAGGATAAAGATCAAGATGAAGAAGAGTCTGAAGATGACGCTGGTAATGATGACGATGGAGAAAAATCAGTTGATCCAAACAAGAAGTCATCGAGAGAACAACATGCTGAACAAAAGAAATTGTTGGCAGAACGTAAGTTGCAAAGAAAGTCAGGGGTCCAAGTTCAACAAATTAAGAATTTATGGGAAAAATTGAGAGTCACCAAGCCAACTCCACCAAAGGAAGTTCGTGAAAAGTTATGTAATGAAATTTGGGAATTATCCAAGGATGTGATACATGATTTAGTTTTGAAACATGATGCTTCTCGTATTGTTCAAACTTTAGTCAAGTACTCGTCCAAGGAAAGAAGAGATAAGATTGTGGAAGCCTTGAAGGGGAATTATTACTTATTGGCTACTTCGGCCTATGGTAAATATTTATTAATCAAACTTTTACATTATGGATCTAAGGAATCTCGTGCATTAATCATCAATGAATTACATGGAAAGTTGCGTAAATTAATGAGACATAGAGAAGGTGCTTATGTTGTTGAAGATTTGTTCGTTTTGTATTCAACTGGTGAACAAAGACAACAAATGATCAGAGAATTTTGGGGGTCTGAATATGCTGTGTTTACTGATTCAGGAAAGGGAATGACAGTTTTGGAAGTTACAAAGACCCTGTCAGAAAAGAAGCAATTAATAATGGCTAATTTGTATGGTACTATCAAAGCATCAGTTGAGAAGGGATCAACTGGTTTCCAAATTTTGCATGCTGCCATGAGGGAATATACTACCATCTTGGTGGATGATATCGAAGTAAATGATTCACAAATTAGGGAATTCATTGATCTTCTCGCTGAACAATTTGCTGAATTGGTTCATACCCTGGAAGGTTCGGAAGTTGCATGTAATTTAATCGCTGTTGCGAATGCTAAAGAACGTAAGATAATAATCAGAGGGTTAAAGGACCACACCAAGGAATTGATAAAGAATGAATATGGTAACAATGTCTTGATTACATTATTCATGACTGTGGATGATACTGTTTTACTTCATAAATCCTTCAGTGCCGAAATATTCACCAATGAATTACTTCCCGAATTGATTCAGGATAAGTTTTCAAGAAGACCAATGTTATATTTATTAAAAGGATTAGATGGTAAATACTTTTCACCAATTGTGAAGAAGGCGCTTTTGAAATATGAAGAATTGGGTTATAAAAAGACATCCAAGAAGGAAAAGGAACAAAGAAGATCAGAATTGGTTTCCAGAGCGCTTCCACTTCTTTACAAATCCATTTTATCAACCAAAACTTCAGAAGACCCAGAAAAGTCATTGGAAAAGTTATTGTCTAACAACATGGCTGCCCAATTTATCAGTGAATTAATCCTTACTCCAACTGACGTTGAAGAAGTCAATGATAAATTAAGACCAGAATTGGTTTCGGCAATCTTTGAACGTACCGTGCAAGGTGACGTTCTTGAAGACTATCATTTACTCAACAAGGCCCCATTTGTTTCTAGATTATTAAAAGCCTTGATCCAAGGTAATGAATTCAAATGGGACAATGAAGCTAAGAAGTTAACCATGACTGACACACAAAAGATTGGTGGTGTAGGTTGTGACTTTGCCGAGAGAGTTGCCGAACAAGTTTTGAACACTGGTAAGTTAAAGGACTGGACCAGTGGTCAACCGGCATTTGTTCTTGTTTCGACTTGTGAAGTATTACAATTATCTCAATCGTCAAAATTCAAAGACCTTCAAAAGAGTTTAAAGAAGAATAAGAAACACTTGTCAAAAGATGATAAGGGTGCTAAACTTTTATTAGAACTTATCTAAAGTCCCGGTAATGACCGCCGTTTTTGTATATTAGCACAACTAAGTATTTGTTGTAATAAATAAAGAGATAGAAAAAGACACAGAGCCTTTACATGTAC
The DNA here is from genome assembly GCA_030563365.1 of Hemisphaericaspora xylanilytica. Classification (NCBI taxonomy): domain Eukaryota; kingdom Fungi; phylum Ascomycota; class Pichiomycetes; order Serinales; family Debaryomycetaceae; genus Hemisphaericaspora; species Hemisphaericaspora xylanilytica. The sequence goes on from JAKUCC010000687.1 coordinate 10,136, forward strand.
GCTTCCTCCTCTTCATAATCTTCAGTTTCACTGAATTCTCCTTCACTACTTGCGGAGTCATGACTATCGACATCAAACACCGCAGACACCGAACTCATTTGTCGATCTATTCTTGTCGTCAGCAAACTGGGTTCATATCTACCAATCCCATCCTCATCGTCGCTCACAATACTTTCATTATCATCATTTTCATTCCCGTCACCCTCCACTTCCTCCTCATCCTCTTCATCTTCCTCTTCATTCACAACCATAATTGCGTCTTGGTCAATTGCTTGCTCCTCCGAATCCAATGATTGAAACCATTCAAGTCTTTGTCCACATCGTAAACAAGGCAAATCCTCTCCTGCTTTACTAATCATATTAAACCGGGCAGCAAGACATACATAACAATAAACGTGTCCACAATTGGTGATGTATGGATTCGTCACGGGCCCTGCTGATGGGAATGTTCTCCCACCGGAAGCCGCCGCTTGATTATTATTATCATGACAAATTGCACATTCGTGCACTGGTAAGTTCGTATATGGGGTGATTGTTGCAGTTTGCCCAACTTGGATATCTAGATGTGAATCCTTTTCCTTTCCTAATAACTTCCTAGCACTTCGGCCTAGTTTCCTGAGTTGTAATAATGGTAATATGAATACTAAAAATTCTGTCATGACGTTCCAGACTAATTGTCGATTTTGGAATTCATAATTGACACTGTCCCCGGTGAATTTCAATAAATCAGACAGGACAGGTAATAAACTGATTCCAAATAATCTATGGACTATAGAGGGATATTTCCCATTAATCAAAAATATGGTAAAGTTTATCAAATTGGCAATTTTCAATGTATTATCGACTTTATTCAAAAATGTCGACCTATATCTAATCAACAAATTCTTAATCTTACTCGAAATTCCATTATACTCACCATAATCACCATCCTCATCAAGTCCATATAGATAGGTCTGTAATCTTCCATATAAATACTCGGCAATTATCACCGTCAACAATAATCCTCGTTTTGAAAACCCAATAAGCTTGCCATTCTTGATATCGCTAAGTCGCAAATTCTGCAATGATAACCCATATGAAGACCCCGATTTCCAAATGGTTTGTCGAAAGATAATCAAGTTGAGTAAAAGCGAATAGAGTTCCGGGTGTTGACTAAAGGAATACTTTTTGTTGGTGTGGAGGTGGAATACTGATGATAATTGTTCTTTTAAAAGGGTGAACAATTCTGAGTCTAAGATGCCTGCGTCTAGTTGTGACACTCTAGGTGAAGGATAGGATATGTGAATCATAGTTGGTTGAGTCTTGAGTGTGTCAATGTACTGTGGGTTTGAAGAAAGTCTGTTTGTAGATTTGGTGTATGGGGTGTGTGGGGGTGAAGATAAATTTTACTTTGTTGGTCAAGACAAATTTAACCGAGGTTACATATGGGAATGGCCAAACTGGTAAGTACCATAATATTGATACCTACAACTCACACATAACATCATTAACATAATCATTAACATTCTATATATATGTATATATATTCTAATTCTAAAGCAAATCTATAATCTCAATTGCAACTTCCTCAACAAGAATCGACGAATTTCTCGATTTAAGCAAACTCAAACTACTTTTAATAGCATTGGTCACCTTTAATGGTTTAAGTTTATCACACTCATTCAAAAAGGTTACAATCCATTTCAATATCTTCAAAAGCTGTAATTGAATAACCGGCATCTTGTTATATATACTAAGCTTCATAAGTATATTATTAATTATCGTAATATTCAGCATAAAATACGTGATTCGGCGATTTGCCGTCATCAATTGTAAATAGGTATCCAAACTAGATTCAACATTTGATGGTCGTGATATTAAAAACCCAGCCACAAGACATTCCGAGGCCTTAAGTGTATCTAGTCTTATATGTTGTGGATCACTCCGATACCATTGTCGGATTGAATCTAATGTATTCGATTGCCAATAGGGATCGAGCATAAGATTGAAATAAACACTAAGCATATCATTCCGATATAATTCGTCTCTTACCTTGGAATCACAATAGACAAATTCACAAACCAAGGGAAGAATAAACTGCCTAAACGGGAGATTAATAATCGACAAACTTTTCAAATATGGAACTGCGCCCAATTCAACCAATTCGGCCGCCCTAACTTGATTCAAGGAGATACAGTTGTATAAAATGGGTGATATAATATTTATAACTTCCTTATAATTCCGTTTTGAAGGAGTATAAATTTCAAGTTGTCTCACGATGAATTCTAATAAATCGGCTTTATACAAATATTTCAATATTTCTGAAACATATGACATTGATTTGAAGAACTTTAAAATTGTCAATTGTTGATTGAATTCCAATTGACCGTGGATTCGCATCATTAACTTAAACAAATCAGCACTTGCAATCGAGGCACGAACTCTAGCTTCCGATTCTTCAAAACATCTAATGATATCAATTATTCTATCAATCGAGCTTCGAAGTTGTTCAGTACTTACTCGTTTCCCTAGTGGCTTTTTCTCACACTTTAGCAATCGATTTAACAAAACCACACACCAAAATATTACTCCATACTTCGATAAAATACGACAAATATCAGACTTGGATCTGGTCAAATCTTTGGATAGGACATTGTGAATACATTCAACTGCAACTAATGGGAATGTCGGCATAGAGTCCAAATCTTCCTCGACAAATTTTGACACTAAACGAAGACCACCGCAAGAAACAAACATGGACAATGCCTTATCGGATGTACTCAAAAGGCCAACGAATCTAGCTACTTGTAAACGTACCGGTAAATCATACGATGCATTTCGGAATTGGGCGATTGCCGGTATACCTCCAAGAAAACAAAAGTTTTCAAATAAATTAACATTGGTTTCAAACACTTGATTCAAAATTGAAAGTACATGATACCATAATTCCTGCTGGCGAGGTATTTCTTGATGACTATCCAATAACTCTAATAATGATAATACCCCATGATCTCGAACAAATATATCATGCAGGATTGGATATTTCTTAATTAGATGTAACATTCTTCCTGTGATTTTTACCAATGATGCCACTGCATCTTCATTCCCCAGATGTGCTTGATCCAATTTTCTTGAGAATCGATCTACTAAATATTCCATTTTGCTTTGAACTTCCAATTCATTGGTATTGAAATTTTCAATGTCAATATTTAAAAATGGATCGGATACTTCCTCATCGTCATTAATTTCGTTACGATGAATCAACAATTTATTTTCTACTTCCTTTAAATCAGGGAATACTGCAGTTGTATCGGCTTCAATATCATCGTTTGCTTCGGAAAACTTGCTCAAGAGGTCGGACTTGGAAACTTGACTAGGGGCAGGAATGTCGGAATTGGCAAGCTCAGTTTCAACATCATCAATATGGAGAAGATCAGGAGCAAGACCAAGCTTGAATTTGGGAATCTTAACTTCAGCAAAATCATCGTCCCAATTTTCTTCATTTGTCTCTTTATACATTTTAATCGATTTTAATTCTACACTTGGTCGTTTTTCTATCTGGCTAAGATTTGCGGGGATTTTCAAAACTGCACTTGGTTTGCGTATTTCTGGAGCTAACCATTTATGTTTTAATAATAATTTACCACTTATTCGTAGATTTGGTTGTTTTTGAAAACATTCCAATAAGAAATCTTTGGCAGCCGATGAAATGTTCTTCGGTAAAGGTGGATGTTCATCTGTTCCAATTGCATGCAAGGTTGCCATTGCATTAAGATCATGATAAGGAGGGTTGGTAGTAAATAACTCTATTATGGTGGCTCCTAATGACCAAATATCAGATGCTGTACATAATCCTTCACCGCCTAACACGGTTTCCGGCGCCATCCAATTTGGCGTACCCACAACGGTATAATGCAGGGAATTGATTTTGGTTGCAACTCCAAAATCCGCTAATTTTACATCACCAGTTTCGGTCAAAAGAACATTTGCAGCTTTAACATCCCTATGAACTACCCCTTGATCATGTAAATATGTCAACCCTTTTAGGGTTTGTCTCACGTAGTTGATGATTTGCGGTTCAGGTAGACCCTTTTTCATTCTCTTATAAAGTTGTCGCAACGAACCCCCAGCACAGTACTCTAATAGTACATTCAATGAGGAGGCAGTCTTCACAAATCCATGATATTTCACGATATTTTCATGTTTCAATATCTTCAATAAATCAATCTCTCTCATTAAGATCCCCACATCTTGATCTTTTTCCAACATGATTTGTTTAATCGCAACTACTTGATTAGTTTTCAAATTAGTCGCTCTATAGACACTAGCAAATGCCCCATTCCCCACAAGTTCATTAAACTCAAAATTATCCAACGCATTCTCCAGTCTGGTATTACTTCGTTTTTCAAACTTTTGTGCAGGCGTTAAACTGACTTTAACAGACGAAGTTCGTTGGTGTTTTGGAGTTGATATTAATTTATTAGTACGAGGCGGATGAATATCGCCTGACGTTGGTATACTTCGTAGTTTACTACTCCGAAGTTTTTGACTAGTTTGTTCACTAGATTGAACGAGCAAAGCAAATGGCGATTCTGGTTGTTGGTTAATTTCATCTTCACTTTTGCTACTCTCACCAATGGGATAAACTATTCGTTCATTATTCTCAATGTTCTGACTATCATGATCATCAAATTTGACTTCAGCAGTATTTCGAATTCGTTGTACAAATGGTGATCCCCCCATTGTGTTTGAGTTTGATGTCGATGTAATGACGTTCAATACTGCTGATTCTCCCGATTGGTGGGAAAACTTTGAGAATGATAAGTCTTCATTGATGTCAAGCCCTTCCAAGTCAGCATTTGCGTTGGTCTCTTGATATTTTGCTAATGTTTCCTGTTTGGTCAATTGTTGAGGAGCAGGAGCAGCAGGAGGGGCAGCAACAGGAGGAGCAGCTAGGTTATTCTGTGGATGCAGTAATTGCCCCGTCGTTATGTATAAATCCCCCACATCTTGTAAGTGTGAGAATTTATTGCTATTAGGTACCAGTGACATATCAATTGTTATATGTCCATTTCTCTCTTGACTATAGGGGGTGATGTTTCAAACTGACTCTCATTCGTTAAGCGGTAAGAATTAAATTGACCACCAATTTTCATTGTTTACTTTTTTCGTCAGAAGAGACAAAACAAAAAAGTTAAGCGATACGCGTATATACTATACACACTAACACTCACCAATACACTGACTAAGTCTACTCTACTCCTTAGAGGTGAACCAATCTCAGATGGATCGACAGATACAGAGATGAATAGTAAGGTAGATCATAAAAAAACAAGGTGTATTTGTAACATGTAGACAATCTAAAAGTATAAAAGCTAAACTACCTCAATAAACCACCACTAAGCAACCTTTGTAAGTAACTTACCACTGGGTTTTCCTTCAAACAACTTTCTCCAAATCTGAGGAATTTGCTTCATACGCTCAATCGGATCATCACCCTGTAATTCCTCAACAGTATACGAACCTTCAGTTCTAAGCTTACCTGATTTCACCGCCCCAGCAAGCGTCTTAATTGCCAATGGGAACATGTCTCGATAGTTCCAAACAATAAACCCTTCAACCGTCAAACTATTAGTAATAATCTCACCCCAATTCTTAACTGCAAACGCTTCATTATCATTATACCCTGAGATTGCCCCACATGCCACCACGCGACCAAATCTCTTCATCTTAGTCAACATAAAACTCAAGATGTCTCCACCAACATTATCAAAATAAACATCAACAAATGAATCACCAACATACTCGGAAATCTTGTTCTTATATTCTGGATCATGATAATTGACACACAAATCAGCACCTAAATCCGTTACAACCTTACACTTCTCATCGGAACCAGTTATACCTATAACCTTCCCAATTCCCAATAATTTCTTGGCAATTTGAACAACCATCGAACCAGTAGCTCCAGAAGCAGCCGATACACACACCGTAAGTTCTTTACCTTTGTCAATTCCACCATCCTCCAAGAGATACTCAAGTCTCCCGGCTTGTGTCAATCCAAAGAATGCCGTTAATGAAGTCAGACCAAATATCGATAAATAATAAGCCAACGGGAATCCAGCATCACCATCTATGACTGACGTCACTTGATCTTCATTCAAAATTACATAATCACCCCAACGAACTCGACCACTAAGAATATCGCCAACTTTATACTTCTCCGAATTGGATTTAATCACCTTTGAGATCCCGCCAGCTAGGATAGGATCACCCTCTAGGATGGGGGGTAAGTATGTGCGAGCCGCGTTTTGATCACGTTGGATCCAGATACGTTGCGCGGGATCGTTGGAGAGGTATAATACTTGGACTAATATTTGTCCCTTTTCTAGTTCGGCGGGGATTGGTTGTTGGATGATTTCGAATGTTGAGTCTGGTTGGTCAAAGGTGATGTTTACATCGTTTGTTGGCGCGGTTTTTAAGTGGATTTTGGTGGATACTTGAGGAATTGACATGTTGTGTGAATAGAGATGTGTTATTTGACGAGCAATTGGAAAAGTAGTGGAAATTAGAGAGATATTCAGGGGTAGTGGGATGTATTTATATCAAGGAGCCGGGGTATGGTGGGGGAAGGAGGGGTAGGGGGGGTGGATGAGTGAACGGATTTAAGTTGCAAAAAA
>JAKUCC010000688.1:0-16684 GCA_030563365.1 Hemisphaericaspora xylanilytica
CGGAACATACACACCACACATAGGGAAATAAATTCACTTGGCTATGGGGGAGGGGGGGGGGGTGGTTTGGTGGGGGATATACAATAACTACTACAACTACTAACTACTACTATTTCTACTACTATAAAATACTGGAAAAGAAATCAGCCAGCAATTCTATTTTTATCATTACGTATATATCTACCAAGCAATGTAATTACTACTACTATTACTATACTAACTAAGACTTACTGAAAAGTATATTCAAATTTAACTGAAACTGTAATTAGTTAAGGGGTACAAGTGGAAAATGAAAACCAATCTGCAAGATCATTTTTGTTCTGTTCTGTTTGGTCTGTTTTGGTCTGCTTGTTGTTTTGTTTTGTTGTTTTGTTTGTGATTTGGGTAATAAAAATGCCGAGGTTGTTGGTTTGTCTTCTGCTTTTTTTTTTATTTTATTTTTTTATTTTTTTTTTATTTTTTTTTCTTTCTGTTTAGATTGGGGGATTGTTTGGTTTGGTTTGGTTTGTTCCGAGGAATTACCCATTAACAATCATAACCATCAAATCATGGTTGGATATACAATGCGGATAAATACTAATTTGACCCTAATTGGAGGTAATTTAGCGCTAAGACATAAGCGTAGACAAACAAGAAAGAGACAGAGTATGTATCATGAAAAATACCCTATAAGCAAACACCGCTTCGCTATACGTGAGTATACACACTCACAGAGTATGTATATAAATATATACTCGATAACCATCTTCATCTATACTTAAAAAAAGTAAATCAGCGATTTTCACAATCATCAATCAGTAGATTCCAACTCGTATCTAAACACCTTTCGATCCCAATGGATCTATCTATCTATCCATCTATCAATCTATTTTGCTTTTATTCTCTCATGCACCATGTCCCACCGTAACACAACCAACCAATTAACCCCCAACTAAGCTTAAAAACAAACCCACTCCTCTTCAATAAGAAAAAACCAATCGAGTAATAGACTGATTGCAAAAATAAATCAGGAGATCTTTTTTTGATTTTTGTTGCAACTGGGGTTTGATACAATATCCCTCGCTCTAAGTCTTGTTCCAAACCCAAGTCTAGTCAATCGGGTTAGTTACCCCATGGGTTGCAAATACATTTGTGGGTTTTTTTTTTGCCGCTTATATCCGGCTATTGATTATCCATTTACCCCACAAAAAAAAAAAAGAATTACAATTACAGGGCAAACCGTTTTTTTTTTTTCGTCTCTGTTTAAGCAATCGGATATCGGACATTTACTTTCAATCCAATCGGTAGAATCTGCACCCTGCATTTCTACATTCATTTCTGCATTCAAATTCACGGAGGTAATCATCATCATCATCATCATAATACCCCCGACCGATTCTAATAAAGCTCGGTAAGATTAACAATATGATCGACATCATTCGATATTTAACTCCGATGGAGTTTTATTTATTTATTCAAAACAATGCAAATTTTAATATTGATTTATCAAATTGCAGTTTATTGTATTTATAGTTATACTTTGCCATGTGACTTTTTTTCTTTTTGGTTATATAAACAATATCATTCAAAATCAATCACTCTTTATGTGTCATTCATTCATTCATCTTGCTCATCCACTCTTTCTTTCTGTGTCACTGAAATCGTATTTCAACCTCGTTTAATCACAACACTCTGTACCCCCCCCCCCCCGCCAAAAAAACAAAGTCAATCTTCTTGTTCGGTTTTCTTGTTTCATGTTTGTTAGTATGGGGGTATTCTGGTAAATCATCCATCATCACATGGGAGATTACACTACTACACATGCAAAAAAGTAAAAAAAAAAGCAACAAAATTGTACGATACATACATGAAATGGTCATACTTACTCGACATTTCATCTTCATTTTCAATACACTGGATTAGGGTTTCAATACGAAGAGATGATGATACGAACCCTCCGTCTCTTGCTTACCCTGTACCCCACAAACTAGCCTCAAATGAGGTTTCTAATCCAATGGCTTTTTCTTTTTTTGGAGTTTGGGGTAGAATGTAAATCGAATATCCAATCTGTCTCAAGTAAGAATTGGACACATAGTTAAAGATTGAATATTACATTTTGCAAAAATTATCATGGGATAATTAATCAATGATACTCGTTTTCCCTCTCTAGATATACTGAATGAATACGTAGCCCTCGTTTATTCAAATCATGATGAATAATAATCATTATAATGTCTTTAGAGAGAAAAATAGTCCATTTCTCACTTTGCAGCCATTAGTATCATTGCTATTTTGGAAGCCATTGGGGTCAATAATTCTTTTAAACAACCATTATTCTAACAAGTCCACTCAGAATAACAGCGTACACATTATAATGGAACATATACTAATAAAGGATATTTTCGACCTTTATTTGTATTCATTTGAAAATGTAGCGTAGTATTAGAATTCAAGACATCAGTCTACTTAGATTGAAAAATTAACCAATTTGTTAAGTGTGGGTGATCAATCGTCTTTGTTTCAATTAGGGGTGATTAGCAACAATGAGACTGTCAACCCATTAATGAACTTGATATCAGACGGAATAACCGAGTATATAAAAGAACTATACTTATAAATAATGATGAATAATAGGCCGGTTCTTAATGATGGCCAGTGGTAAGTGGCCATTTTGATAAAACATGTGAGTGGATACTGAGTATGTCTCTCAATCAATTTTGCAATAGTTAACAAATGGCACTAGGTTAGGTCATATATTCTATGTAACAGTGGTGTAGAGGCTGAGAATGTCCTTGCTAATGAAATATGGAATAACAACAGGTTGCAATGATTTTGCGAAGACCAGGCATTTAAGAATCACCACAATCAATCATATCTTTGGTTGCAATTCATCGAAAACTTTCTTTTCCAACAGAACGACAGAGAACCTTCAGTATTAATCACTTCAACACTCACTACACATGGTTACATATTGCGAAAACCTTTCACACTTAAAAAAACGTAATATATTCATTTTCTTATTGTACGTATATATATATACAAGCATTCCTTGGAACTACCTAGAAACGGATATCCCAATACCACTAATAATCATACCTCATCATTATGACGAATATGATATTTAATCTATCCTAACCCTTTTGACTCGCGATTTGTTTAATTACTTGTCATGTTCAACCTTATAATTGTGGAACTAACATATCCATCAATGATGATTGAATAAAGGCAATACCAAGTCCAAATAATGCAACTTGGGTACCAATAATATAACCAGGGGTCTTTTTGAATTTAGCAAATGCTGATTCTTCTTTAGCTGGAGTTTGACCTGGGAATCTACCTGACATTGTTTGTGTATTTATAAATACTTATTAACTAGTAGTATACCTGTTCATGTTCATTTGATTTAGAAGGTAGAAAAATTTTTTTGTTGATGGAAAAAAATCAAAGATTGAATCACGTGATCATTATTTCCTGTTTTGGAATTATCCACACACATTATGAAACCGTCAAAAACGATGGATGGTCAAAATTTTCATACCCTTTAACTTGACTTCAATCTACACTGTATCATTCATACACTCACCTATAAAAGTACAAATGTCATCTGTTGAAGTGGAATTAGGAGTTACTCCAGAAACTACCTACTCAATTGCAGGTAAACAAATTAAGTTCAATTCTGAAGAAGACATTGAACCATACATCAAGGAATTAAACACTCGTGAAAATATCACCAAGATTGATTTCTCCGGTAATACCATTGGTATTGAAGCATCCAAAGCATTAAGTGAAGGGTTGTTAAAACATAAAGATACAGTTATTTCCATCGATTTCTCTGATTTATACACTGGTAGATTAAACACCGAAATCCCCCAATCATTACAATATTTATTACCAGCATTATTACAATTCCCCAATTTAAAATACATTAACTTGAGTGATAATGCATTTGGATTACAAACTATTGATCCAATAGAAGATTACTTAGCCAAAGCCATTTCTATCCAACATTTGATTTTATCAAATAATGGGATGGGACCATTTGCTGGTTCAAGAATTGGTGCATCCTTATTCAAATTAGCAAGAGCTAAAGAAACCGCCGGTGAACCATCATTGAAAACATTTGTCTGTGGTAGAAACAGATTGGAAAATGGATCAGTCAATCATTTATGTGTTGGGTTAAGAAATCATCATGATTTAGAAGTGGTTAGATTGTACCAAAATGGGATTAGACCCGCCGGAATTTCTAAATTGATTGAAAAGGGGTTGGCTCATAATAAGAAGTTGAAAGTATTGGATTTACAGGATAATACCATCACCACGAGGGGAGCAATTAGATTGGCGGAAACTTTATCACATTGGGATGAATTGGTTGAATTGAATCTTAATGATTCATTATTGAAGAATAAAGGATCATTGAAGATTGTCGAAGCATTGAATCAAGGGGATGAGAAGAAGAAACTCATGACTTTGAAATTACAATATAATGAATTGGAAGTTGATAGTTTAAGACTTTTGGCCGATGCTATTGCTGCCAAGATGCCAAGTTTGAAATATTTAGAATTGAATGGGAATAGATTTGAAGAGGATTCCGAACATATTGAAAAGATCAATCAAGTGTTTGAACAACGAGGATTTGGAGAGTTGGATGAATTAGATGAATTGGAAGAATTGGATAGTGATGAAGAAGAGGATGAAGATGAAGAGGAAGGGGAAGAGGACACTTTGGAAGAAGATCTCGATTTGGAAGAACTTGAAATTGAATTGGCCGGTTTGAACGTACAAGATAAAGATGCCGCCGTTGATGAACTTACTGCTGGATTATCCAAGACTCATATTTGTTAGAATATACCCCCCTCTCTTCTCTCTGTGTGTATAGTTGTTTGCTAAATAGTTAAATCAAAACTCCATAAAGAAATTTCACCGATTTCGCAAAATCTACGAATCAACTGAAAAATTATTTTTACTACTCCAGCAAAATCCCCTCACGTACAACTCTACATTCTACCCACCAATCCCAATGTCAAGTCTCTATAAACTATCAATCAAGGGAATACGAGCCTTCGAACCAGAATCAGAAGAAACAATCCAATTCGGATTTCCCCTCACTTTAATCTGTGGCCAGAACGGATCGGGGAAAACCACCATCATCGAATGTCTAAAATACGCAACCACAGGGGACCTCCCGCCCAATTCCAAAGGAGGAGCATTCGTCCATGACCCCAGTCTCTCAGGGCGGTCTACCGTCATTGGCCAGATCAAACTCGCGTTCCGCAACGTGAATGGCAAGTCAATGATCACCACGCGGTCGGTACAGTTGAGTAAACGACAAGCGCGGGGAGGTGCCACCGCCCGCGGTTCTTCAAGTGGAGCAGGTGGGCTGGGGGCCAGTAGTACACTCACGTTCAAGACCCTAGAGGGACAATTAGCCTTGATTGACCGCGGGGAGAAGATTAGCATCTCGACCAAGAATGCGGAATTGGACGGCCAGACGCCGATATATTTGGGTGCGTCGCGGGCGATTTTGGACTATGTGATATTCTGTCATCAGGACGAGAGTCTCTGGCCATTGAGTGAGGCTTCGGTGTTGAAGAAGCGGTTTGATGATATTTTCGAGGCGTCGAAGTTTACGAAAGTATTGGACAATTTGAAGAGTATCAAGAAGGAAATGGGGGTGGATATTCGATTGATTGAGCAGAGTGTTTCACATTTGAAGATCGATAAGGATCGGGCACAGAAGGTTCGTGATCGGTTGACGGGGATGGAGGAGGAGGTTGAGAGGTTTACTGGTGAGATTGTGGGGCTTAATGAAAAGATTGAACTCAAGGAACGGGAGGCCGATGAGTTGTTTGCCACCAATCAGGAGTTCCAGAAGATTTTGAGCGATTATGAGAATTTAAAAGTGAAGAGGAAGTCATTGGAGGAGAATGTCGAGAGGATGAAGATGTCGTTGGAGGTGTTGGATGATGGTGATGACGAGTTGATGGATAAGCAGAGGAATTTTGCCCTGATTATGCTGGAGAAGAAGGAGAGGATTGAGGAATTGCAGATGGAGCAGGATGAGTTGAATGAGGAGGCCAAGAGTAAGACGAATGAGTATAATGAGTTGATTAGGATTGATGGGTCGCTAAAGTCGAAAAAGACCCAGTATGATAAGAATTTGAAGGAGGTTAGTGATATTATCAAGAATAATGCTGCTGATTATGACGTTGATTTAATGGATGATTCATCGAGTAATAATATGGTGGTTTTCAAACGGGCAATTGAACGGAAACATAAGAAAGTGATTAATGAGCAGAAGCAATTATTGACTGAGAATAAGAGTAAGGAAACCCAACAACAAACCCAAGTTCAAGAAATTTCAAATTCTTTATCCCGGGAGGAACAACATCGAGAATATATTGCCAACGATTTAAAATCGGCCAATTTGAAATTAAATTCATTAAAACGACAATTGGAATCACGCGATAATGACGAAAGTGAACTCGATTCCAAACGTGAAGAACTTGCAACAACAATGAAAAAGCTTGATGACAAGAAGAAATTGAATGAAATTAGACTGATTGATTTAAAAATTGATGAATTTAATTATGAAGTTTCAAAATTGGAATTTGAATTGGATGAATTGGCCAAGAAATTATCCATGAGTAATAAACAGTCCGATTTACGGTCCAAGATTGGATATTTACAGAATTCATTAAGGGAGAAAACCGACGCCATTGCGAAAGTGATTGCCACCATTGGTGGAGATTATGAATCGCTAATCGGAGTAAAGTTGGATCAGAACACTAGTGAAACCAGTTTGAATGATAAAATCGCCGTGCTTGAAGAAAAATTCCATCAACAACAATCACAAACCATTTCATTAAAGGGAGAAATCGAAACCAAACGACAATTGATTGAATCAAACACCCGATCGAAAACTAACAATCGTGAAAAAATCGACAAACTTAAACTCACAATCACCAAGGTCATTGAAGAAGACGAGATTGCCAATTATGAAGAAGTAATTGATGATTTACAAGAAAGTTATGCCAATGTCATGGAAGACGTAAACACTTCCGAAGTTACCAAACAATTCAACATCACCGCCATTTCAATCGCCGAAAAGAATAAACATTGTTTATTATGTAAACGATCATTTGACGGAGATGGACTTGAGAAATTTATCCATGAGTTGAAACAAAGTGTTGATGAAGGAAAGATTAAGGAGATTAATGCCCAAGCGAAGGAGATTAAGAAGGAGCTTGACGATGTGAAGGCGATTAATACTGATGTGCTCAATTATCGCGAATGTATTAATCAGGCAGGTGAGATTGATAAACGTGCACAAGAATTGGAAAGTCAGTTGTCGGGGTTGAATGAGTCTTTGGACAAGGAGACGATGGAGTTGGAATCGATAAAGTCGGCATTGGACCTGGCGGTGGGGTTGAGGAAACCAGTGGGGGAGATTATCCGATTACAGCAGGAGAGTAATGATTTGATGAGACAGATTGGTGAGTTGAATGATGAACTTGATGATTTTGGAAGTGTGGTGTTGTCGATGAAGGAATTACAGGATTTGCAACAACAAAAGAATAATAAGATTAAAGAAACACGACAAGAGTTGACGAAATTAACGGAATCAAAGTATGTTATTCAACGAGAAATTCAACGGTTGGAGAATAAAGTGAAAGATGTCCAATTGCAGATTAGTAATCTTGAAAAATCACTTTCCGAAGTGACTAGTATTAAGAATTCAATTGATGAGATTGAAAAGGCAATTGAAAGGAATCAAGCGAAGCAAGGAGAGATTGAAACTAATTTACAAAGTTTACAAGCTGAAAAGGTCAAACGAGTCAGTGCATTACATGACATCCAAGAATCAAATCGACAATCAGAATTACAAATGAATGAACAAGTTGAATCGATTCTGAAATTATTATCCACCTATACCCAACTCCATGATGTGATTGTGGATTTTGAAACTAATGGTGTGATACAATTACAAGAAAACAATACCCGCATGGACCAAATCACCACCACGCTAGACGAATTAAACCAACGAATCCAACAAATCACCCAACAGATCAAATCACTCGAAAAGGAAGTATTCGACGCATCGGCCATCGAACGTAATATCATCGCCAACATCGACTATCGAGTCCAACTCTCCAAACTCGACGAAACCGACTTCCAACTCAACGCCATCGACATTGATGACGCCCAGGCGAAAAAGCAACAATATCAAGAAACATCACAACGATTACGACAAGAAATCTCCCACCTATCAGCACAACACGCCGGTAAGACGGGAGAAGTCAAACAAATCCGCGACCAAATAAAAACCCTCCGTCGCGAACTAGACACCGAATATAAAAACGTGGGACAAACCTATCATGAAGAATGGATCAAACTACAAACCACCATGCTCGTGTCCAACGATATCCAAAACTACTCCAAGGCATTGGATAATGCCATTATGAAGTATCATAGTTTGAAAATGGAGGATATTAATCGAATCCTCGGTGAATTATGGGCGCAGACGTACAAGGGGTCGGATATTTCCACCATTGCCATCAAGAGTGACGTTAATCTCCAAGCCAAGGGTAATCGATCGTATAATTACCGCGTGGTTATGGTTAAGAATGCCAGTGAGTTGGATATGCGGGGTCGGTGTTCGGCGGGACAGAAGGTGCTTGCGAGTATACTTATTCGATTGGCGTTGGCTGAGTGTTTTGGAGCCAATTGTGGGATGATTGCCTTGGATGAGCCAACGACGAATTTGGATCTGGAGAATTCGGAAGCGTTGGCAGAGGCGTTGAATCATATTATTGAGTATAGAAAACAACAACTGAATTTCCAATTGATTGTGATTACGCACGATGAAAAGTTTTTGACGCATATTAAGGGAGATCGATTCACTGATCATTTTTATAGAATCCAGAGGGATGAAAGTAATAAATCGAGGATTTATAGTTTGCCTATTGGTAGAATTCAAGAAGCATAATTAGAATATATATAAGATTGATTATAGATCTATTTTAGCGGGGTTATTATCAACAGCACTAAACCGGGGGTCACATTCATGTAAATTATAAGCATGATCATTTTCTTGTTCATGTTTTAATTGACAAATCAATTTATCTTTATTTCTCCATAAATGTTCTAAGTATCGTTCCAATTTATTTCGTTTTGCTGGAATTCGTGATACTGATCTTACTTTAACATGAACGGTAACTAAGATTTGATTTCGACAGGAAAACATTTCTAATAGCGTTGGAGGTCCATGGCGAATATGACGTAATTGACGCTGACAGTATAATATGGTTATATCATAAAGATTTGAATATTGATGAGGGCGATTTGTTTCTAATAATGTAACGATATTATAAAACCCTGAAAACCGAGGGTATAGTAAATGATTTAAATAAGGTAAATAGTATTTATTTGCTTGATGACGTTGGAGAATGGCCCCTTCTTTTGTCCAGATATTAACTTCAGGAAATAGGACAATCCATTGGGCTAATTTACTCTTTAATATCGACGAACAAGCACGGTTTAATGATCGTTCATCAATTTCCCAATTTTCATCCGATTTTAACATATGGAGTAAGATTTTAATCGTGGGTACTCGCCATACTAAGAACCACGAAAAGAAGTTTGTAACTGGACGATTAATCCTGTCTGCTTCATGGGGTAATTGGGCTTGTTTCCCCGAGATGGTTGTTCTTGCCAAGTAGTTTATGACAAAGAAATCAGCCAAGGATGCGTGATTACTTACGATGATTGCTGGATTATAATCAAGTTTATCACCAATGATTCGAACCTTTACTTTATTCCATCGCTAGAAATGGTTGGTTGATTGTTAGTAGTTGACGTTGGATTAGGAACGATGGGTTCACTTACAATAAACCGTAATGCTATGTCCCAGAAGAAATGACCAAATCCTATTCTGAATGAATTTGCCAACTCAGGAACAATTATCTTCCATATCCGACAGATGATTGAAATCACTTGATACCAAATGATGAGAACCATGAGGATGACAAAACACGTGACACCTCTTATCCAATGATAGATGGTGGATATTGATCGTTCTCCGTTTAAGAAGATACCTAGATGATCAATGAGTTCCATGATTATTAGATTACCTGGAGGAGTGGAAGGAGTAAGCAGTAGTCAGTAGTAGTAGTCAGTGTCCGGTTTAAATTGAGCGGTTAAAATATTTGCAACCGAAAATAGCCGCATTGAATGAGGCTCTTGATTATTTCCTATTTGGGAAACAACAGAAAGAAATAAATTTTCCTCATCGCATCACTCACTCACTCATCACTATTTCTTACTTACTACTACTTGCTACTTATAACTACCTATCAACCCTCATTAAATCTACTAATAACTCACCATGTCACGTCTTATTGTAAAGGGACTCCCCAAGTATTATACTGAAGACAATCTAAGAAATCATTTTGCCAAACAAGGTAATGTCACCGATGTAAAATTAATGAAAAAGAGAAATGGAGAATCAAGACGATTTGCATTCATTGGATATAAATCGTTCGAAGATGCCCAAAAGGCAGCAAGGTTCTTTAACAAATCATTTATAGACACTGCAAGGATAGACGTTGAACTAGCCAAAACATTCTCTGATCCAAATGTCCCACTTTCATTTAAAGAAAAGAGGAGAAGAGATGAAGCACGATTAAAACAACAGGAGGAACAATTACTCGAACAAGAAAGTAAACAACATGCAAAAAGACAAAAGGTTAACCAAGTCTCAACTATCGATCAAGAGATTGAGAGTAATCCTAAGTTACGAGAATTTATGGAAGTCATGAAACCTTCGCATCAAGTCAAATCATGGGCTAATGATTCCATTGCGGATGGGTCAGGTGCACCTTCAACAAAGGCATTAGAGGAAGCATTGAATAATCAAGGAAGCTCAGAAACTATTACCAAGGCAGCGGAGTATGAAGTTGCTCAAGTGGAGGAAAATGCCAGTGATGATGAATATAATGACTTTGCGGCGCCAAAGGACGACGATGAAGAAGAAGAGGAAGAACAAATGATGAGTCTTCGAGATTTGGATGCTGGTGAGAATGTGGATGAAGAGAATGATGAGAGTAATATCGCCGCCAATGAGAATGTTTCTGATTTGGATTGGTTGAAATCAAGAAGAATTCGTATCAAGGAAAATGAACAACTGGATCAAGTAGAGGAGGATGCACAAGAACAATCAAATGAACCCCCAGTGGCTACTAAAGAAACCCACGCACCATCATCACAACCACCTTCAATGGAATATCAATCCCCTGAAGATGAGACCGTTGAAAAATTACAACAAACGGGTCGATTATTTATTAGAAATATTTTATATGATGCCACTGAAGATGACTTTAGAGATTTGTTTGAAAAATACGGAACCCTTGAAGAAGTACATATTGCTATCGATACTCGAACCGGGAAATCCAAGGGGTTTGTATACATCCAATTTGCCAACCCAGATGATGCGGTACGAGCATTTAGATCATTAGATAAACAAATTTTCCAAGGAAGATTATTACATATATTAGCAGCTGATAAGAAGAAGGATCATCGATTATCAGAATTTGACTTGAAGAACTTACCATTGAAAAAGCAACGTGATTTGAAAAGAAAAGCCCAAGCAGCCAAGACTCAATTCAGTTGGAATTCCTTATATATGAACAATGATGCTGTGTTGGAATCAGTGGCGGCAAAATTGGGTATTACCAAATCGAAATTGATTGACCCAGAAAACTCCAATTCGGCAGTCAAGCAAGCATTAGCTGAAGCTCATGTGATTGGTGATGTGAGGAAATATTTCGAAGATCGTGGTGTTGATTTGACTAGTTTTGATAAAAAGGAACGTGATGATACTATTATATTAGTGAAGAATTTCCCCTTTGGGACCACCATTGAAGAAATTGGTGAGATGTTTGCTGAATATGGAGAATTGAAACGGATGTTGATGCCACCAGCAGGGACAATTGCTATTGTGGAATTCCGCGATGCTCCAAGTGCAAGAGCAGCATTTACAAAGTTGGCATATAGACGGTTCAAGACTAGTATTTTATATTTGGAAAAGGGTCCTAAAGGATTATTTACCAGAGAACCAACAGGTAATGAAAATATTGCAATTGAGAAACCAACAGAAGCAGCAGTTGAGGCTAAAGTTACTGCAAATGAAGTTTTGGGTGGAGAAGTTGCCAATGTTGAAGACGAAGATGCAAATGTCATTGAAGGTCCAACTGTTTCTATCTTCGTCAAGAATTTGAATTTCGCAACTACTGCCAATACCTTATCGGAATTATTCAAACCATTGAGTGGATTTGTTGTTGCTACTGTCAAGACCAAGCCTGACCCAAAGAAACCAGGCAATACTTTGAGTATGGGTTTTGGTTTTGTTGAGTTTAAAACTAAGGAACAAGCCATGGTTGCAATTTCAACTTTGGATGGACATGTTTTGGAAGGACATAAATTGCAATTGAAATTATCTCATAAACAAGGTGGTACCACTAGCACAAGTAACATTAAGAAATCTGGCAAATCCAGTAAACTTATCATTAAGAATTTGCCATTTGAAGCCACAAGAAAGGATCTTTTGGAATTATTTGGTGCATTTGGTCAATTGAAATCAGTTAGAGTTCCCAAGAAATTTGATCTGAGTGCTCGTGGGTTTGCGTTTGTAGAATTCAATTTAGCTAAAGAAGCCGAAAATGCCATGAATCAATTAGAGGGAGTCCATTTACTTGGAAGAAGACTTGTTATGCAATATGCTGAGCAAGATTCTCA
Organism: Hemisphaericaspora xylanilytica; assembly: GCA_030563365.1. Taxonomy (NCBI): domain Eukaryota; kingdom Fungi; phylum Ascomycota; class Pichiomycetes; order Serinales; family Debaryomycetaceae; genus Hemisphaericaspora; species Hemisphaericaspora xylanilytica. The sequence goes on from JAKUCC010000688.1 coordinate 12,772, forward strand.
TGATGCTGAAGCCGAGATTGAAAAAATGACTAAAAAAGTGCAAAAACAAGTTGCTACTCAAAACTTGGCGGCTGCGAGATTGGCAGGGAAGGGGAAGATACAATTGGAAGAGGATAAAGATGAGTTTAGTGAGTATTAGTTGGTGTATAGAGTAATGAAATGACTTTGTAAATTTCTTTAGGATTCTTGAAGTGGGATCCCCCAAACCGACTTGAAAAAAAAAGTACATAAATAAAAACTCTTCACTCAATTTGAAGTACAAGAGCAAGTACACCCCCAACCAGGTCAACCCAATAGCCACGATGATGGATTTACTATTGAGAGCAGTCAAAGCAAACCGCATGGGAGTGAACTACTTCTTTAACAATGCCAGTATACGATCATTATCATCACGGGGATTATCCCACCGTTCACCCATTGCCATGGCCACGGGCAATACCCGATCCATCAACTACTTAAGATCAAATACCCACATACTCAAATCCTCGCTATTTATGAATCCATTTAAGGCTCATACCAAAACCTCCATTGTACAACAAGTGAGAAATATGAGTTTTAGACGTTATAATCAATATCGATTCTCAGGCTTAGGATACAGTTTAAAGAAATTAAAACGCCCCACGATATTCACAATCCTATTCTGTGCCGGTACCACCTTAATCATCCCCTTCTTATTCGACAACACCCCCTTATCCTACCTCAAACGAAACCCACAAGTGCTCATCTGGGGATTATTAGCCATCAACGGAGCAGTCTACCTCGCGTGGAAAGTCCCCAGTTTGAATCGATACACCATGAAATACGGAATAATATTCAAAGACCACCTCCAATCAACGGGAGCCATGATTGGATCAGCATTTTCCCACCAGCACATCGCCCATCTTGCCCTTAATATGCTTGCACTTTATTCATTCGGATCAACGCTTATCAGCTATATCGGCGCCACCCAATTCACCCTACTTTATCTTAACGCCGCCGCGATTTCATCGTTAGCGTCCATTGCCATTCCCACGTTGGTGAGGGGCCCATTGGCAGTTGCCAGTTTGGGAGCTTCGGGGTCGGTGTTTGCGGTGTTTGCTGCGTTTTCGTTTTTCTTCCCCAATGCCGGGATTTCGTTTTTCTTTTTCCCCGTGCCTGGTGGTGCCTGGACGTTGTTTTTGGGAACTTCGATTTGGAATACTGCTGGGTGTATTTTGAGGTGGGGTACTTATGATTATGCTGCCCATTTGGGAGGGAGTTTTGTGGGAGTGATTTATGCGTTTTGGTTAAAGAGAAAGAGAGATCGTGAACTCCGGAAACGAATGTCATGGTTTCGTTGAGTAGTTCGAGGGCGTTGGTGATTTCAGTGATGATACTGTTTTGTAAATAGTTTTCTAGTTTGTTGATGATTGTTGGTATATACGTGTACAGATATATATATATACTCATGCAAATGAAACACTCTTTTTCTTCTTCTTTGGTGGTTCACTTGCTTCATCTATTTCATCGGCTCTACGTGCTTTAGCATTCTTTCTACGAGCAGAACGAGCAAGCGATGCTTTATTCTTCAATTCAGACTTCTTCCCTTCCAATCTATCCTTCTTATCTTGTTCCTTACGTTCAATTTCCTGTCTCTTTAATTCTCGTATTTCTTCCAATCGTCTTGATTTTTCCAATTTACTTTCATTAACTTGATCATATTTGTCATTAATCGATTTGACCAATCTAGTCATCGTCAAGGAATCATTATCATCAACAAACTTCTTCCCCTTCTTTCCCCTTTTGGTTTTAACTCCAGGAATAACGGCCTTGTTTAATGTGGGGATATCCAACTGGTCCTCTCTATATTCTTTACCACTCTTGGCTCCATATAACCTTATTTTTGCCTGTTGTTTCTTAATTGCTAATTTGGATAGTTTTTTGGTGGTTGATTTCGGGGTTAGTTTAGGTTGGGTTTCTAATTGATTTCTGGCTGCTGAATCAGAAAATACTTCTGACTCGATCGAACGAGTTTTATTTTGCGATTTACTCCTCTTTACGGTTTTGGATTGTCTATGAGCCATGGTTATGGTGGTGTATATTTATCAGTTATCTATTGTCTATAAAGTAATGCGTATTGATGATTTATTGAAGTTAAAAGATGAGATGAGTTTGGCACTAAAACTGAAAAATTATTTTTTATTTTTTTATGTTTAAAAAAAAAAATATTAAAGATTAAAAACAAAAATTGAATAAAAAAAGAAAATTCCGATACCGGGAGTCGAACCCGGGTCTGCTCGGTGAAAGCGAACCGTGCTAGCCGTTACACTATATCGGACAACTTGTTGAATAAAATTATCGAAAATAATGTGGGTCATATCCAAATCACATGACTTTCACACTTATTGCACGTGATTTTTGATTTATTGCTAGTATATGGGCGCTTGGTTCATCTATTACTTCATTTATAAACATTGAGCAAATTGAAATTTTTAATAGAAAACTAGTTCAAGTATTATGCTATTGTAGCTCCTACCTTGTTCCACCTGAAATAATCTGAATTATTTGCTAAGGTCATCCAACATTTATCAAAAGTTAAGCTGGGGTTAATGTGTACAATCATGTAAATGTCTTGGTATATGAGCGATATAGCGATCTGAACCTATAGTTCTGCATGATACTATGAGGTTGGATACACTTCAACATGCTTACAAATTAGTTGAATTGGTGCTCTATGGAACAGCTTAAGTAAGAGAAAATTTTTGCACCCATTTTTTCTTTTACAGAGATATCGTGCACCCTAACCAGTACACTTAAGGGATAATAAAGATTCGATATATTGATTACTAACTAATGGAAGTATATAATAATTCTAGAAGGAAACTCCAAGAAGAGAGTTTTTATTTATAATTCCAATTTCTTGAGCTTATTACCCAAGTATTCAGGACCTTCATAAACTCGATTTTCATCAGGTTTGTTCAAATCATCAAGATTACCAACTGGACGTTCACCACGACCAGAAACTCTAACAATCAATCTTGGGTCTTGCGGGTCAAAATCAAGAATAGCAGAATGGGAAACAACTCGATTATCAAAAACAGCAACACTGTTTGGTTTCCAATTGACTCTAATTTGAAGATCACTGGACTTTTGAATATGATCAAATAAGAAATTCAATAAATAATCGGATTCTTCCTTCTTATAACCGACAATACTTCTCGTGAACCCTCTATTGACATACAAAACCTTTTGACCAGTTGGTGTCACTCTAACCACTGGGTGAATGTTTTCGACTGGGTCTCTCTTGACAACTCCTTTGTTGATCAAGGCGAAATTGGCTTGTTCGACCGCACTATGGACAGCAGATAACTTTTCCAATTGTTGTTTAAATAAGGGTGATAAACGATTATAAGCTTCAACATTATTGGCGAAAACAGTATCACCACCACCAGAGGCAGGAATGCTAACAGCAGCAAGGAATGAAACTGAGGTTGGGTTTAATTCGTATGAAACATCAGAATGAAATCTGACCAAGTTGGTGTTATTCTCAAATGGATCATCGTGAGTGTCACCACTTAAGATAACATGAATATCAGGTTGAGTTTTGGGTGCACCGGAAGTTGGATGGATATGGGTAGGACCAAAATGTTTGGCATAGTTGGAAATATACTCTGGTCCTTTACCAACGAAATCTTGATCTCTAAAGACAACAACTCCTCTTTGAGAAGCTAAAAGAGCTAATTCATCCTTGGCTGCATCTGATAATTCTGATAATTGAACACCAATGATTTCAGTACCTAACTTTGGTGAAATGTTGTTGATTTGAATGTCACGATCTTTTGGTAATAAATTAGCAAGTTTAGCATCAGCACGTAATGCTGGATCGTGGTGTTCTTCAAATTGGTAAGGTTCATAATGTTCATTCTTGTTCCAAGAAGGTAAGTAATCAGCGGTG
>JAKUCC010000689.1:0-16593 GCA_030563365.1 Hemisphaericaspora xylanilytica
TTCTTCATTTTCTATAATCTCTCCATTGCTATTAACCATGACATTCCTGTTCTTATTTACATCATCATTCGCCCTTGATTGATTGACATTGGTGTTAGATGCAGGAGAATTTGTTCGTAGTTGTCTGGAATTATTAGCTGCGGTTGATGATGTGTTTGAAGTGTTTTTATTACCAGATGGGGTTGAGGTGGACGTTGTGCGTTGATGTATCTTGTCATCGCCATCGTCCTTTGAACGCATTGAGCAGCAAAATATCATAGATAATATCTTTTCCATCATGTATATATCGGCGGACAGATATATGGGATGGATGATGATATTGATAAGATAGGATGTAAGTATCTATACGATGCGTGATGATATATGCGGAGACGGGGTTGGTTTGTCGGTTTGGGTAAGTGTGGGATGGGGCGGGTCGTGTACTTCAAATTGTAGTTAGAGGTAATTTGTAAGTTATCTATAAAAAGGGATGGCGAGGGTTAATGATGATGATGATGATGGTGGTGGTGTAGTTATGGGATGAGTAGTATACTGTTGGGTAGTTGTAGTTGTGATAGCCTAAACGATTGTTCAGTTGTTGAGTTGAGTGTTGTAAGTAAATGGTGTTTTCTCTTAAGAGAAAGAGTGTGAGTCTAAGTGAAGGAAAATTAAAAGTCAAAAAAAAAAAAAAAGAATGTGAATTAGTAGTAGTAGTAGTTACTGCTACTACACAGTACTGTGTACTGTTTACTGTGTACTATGTACACTGTGTGTGTGTGTGTGTGTGTAGTTATAAGGAGTAGTGTACAACTCAATAGATTTTTATTTATTTTATTTTTATTTATTTATTATTTATTTATTATTTATTTATTATTTATTTATTATTTATTTTTCTTTTCTTCTATTTTTTTTTGTTTTTTCATTCTTCATTGAATGCAAAACAATTCCATTCACTGGGAATAATACAAACAAGGGACAATTAATAATCCAAGTTTGTTATTAAAGAATGTCCAAAGGAGGAGATGATAGATTAAACCCAACAACGACAATAGTCATAAAAACATTACCAATAGAATCTTCAATTAACAACACAAGTGTCCAAGTTGAAGTTTGTAAAGATTCAGATATTTAGTAGATATTGATAATAATTGTTCCTCCTACAACCGAAACTAATTAATTGCAATCTGTCAAAACACCTTGAACTTTTGACAAATGAAATGAGTCAAACCAAAAAAACAAAACAAAAAACAAAAAAAAAAAAGAAAAAGAAACAATTATTGTCTAAAATGGCGCAAAGTGACATACGTCATTTTTCTTCAGTTTCACGACAATTACTACGTTTGTACGACAAACAGATAGCGCCGTATTTGCATTTCTTTTTTACTCTTTTACTTCCTCGGTATATTCTACACCCTAACCCGTGTGATCCTATTTACCGAGACAACACAGGTAGTCCTTGTAGATATTAACCAATAAGGCTTGTACTCATCTTTGCTCCTACTTTTGAGAAATGATCACAATTATTGATAAAATTATTTATCTGGGGTATTAACCATGTTGCTGCAAATCAGAAAATTTAAGGTTTCTTTCCATAAAAACCGTAAATGAACAAGAAAACCAACAACATTTAACTATCCACATTTTAATTATGAGCTTGACCAAAGATGAAGTACATTCCCTTTATCGGCCACATACCAGCAAACAATATGGATGGGAAATCTTTCAAGAAAAAGCTTGTAGTGGATGTTGCCAAGATTCTGCAATTATATCAACCTAAAAATTGTTGGCGAAATCTTGCAAACCAAAATAGTACAACTAAACAAAGTCTCTGTATGATTAGGCAAAAGAAAATGTACTGAGATGTAAGTTCTCTGAAATATAACCGTTTGATAACGCTTTCAAGACACATGCTTATCGAATATATTACAGAAGGTTGATTCTTACTCAGAGTTTGTAGAATTCAAGTTGAGGTGTGACCTTGTGAGTTTTATTGACAATTGGTGTTGCCCAACTCTCTCAAGTATGGACTTCTTTTACCGTATCATTGATATACTGTAGAACTCATCTCATCTACTCTGTCTCAGGGATGCAACTAAGTCTTCCGAGTAGTGTCTTATTTGAACAAAATCATTTCTTCTCTCAATCTCAATCCTTTTGACTTAAATACAGTTTTGAAATGAATCAAAATCTAGGTTAAACTGTGTTGAATACTTTCCATTGTATAAAGGACAATCCAAATAATTTATCATTATATCCATTTGAAGGTTGATTGCACCCCTATCTTTGAGTTATCAGGACAGTTTGTGATTCAGTTTGCCTTCACTTCGATGTGCTGGCAAACCTTCCCAAGTTGCTTTTCAAAGGTAGGGAGGATAGCTTGGGGGGTTTTCCCAAAAGGAACATTTACCCGCTTATTTTTTGTTGCGAAAGAAGTTGGCTTAGAATTGACACATATAATAGTAGCAACCAATGCCTACTACAAATGCTTCCAACTGAAAGGTGAAGGATTCAGGCATTTTTTAGTGACATAGAAGGGATTGATAAGAAAGAAAATAACACCTATTTATAATTATGGCGGTTGCCAATTATTCATCAGCACAGTTGCTTATGTGCACGGTTATGTTGTATGTCTCAACATTGTGCGGATCCATCCTAGAAGCTTAACATATCTCTCCTATTATTAAGAGTCTTATCTTTTTAGTAACAACTATGCTACTAGGACCCAGCAATAGGCCAAAGAAGACTGTCGAGATTTGCCTAGACTTCTTTTGTTATTTTAGGTATAAGGGACAATTTCATTATTTTCTTACCAAGCACATGAATAAAAGATCGAGTAAATTTAATTTGCGTCAATTATATATCCTGAGTCTACCCATAGCCCTGATCTACTTATAATCGCGAAGTAAATGAGTCCCAAATCAATTGAACAGGCATTATAAAAGTGGTTGGGGAGGAACACTTGGTAGCCCGCAAATCTTATTTAAATTCTGACAGGTGGTACCCTCAACTTTCTATAAAAAGTCCTTATACATCGAGAATCTCTCAGTGGCCTATCCGATGAACCAAGATTCGGTCCTGTTAGATTATATTAGCAGTTTTGTTCATGATTACTTCCACAAACTTCCCAATGACGTGCTTATCCAAATTATTGACAAATTACCCCAGGCCCATGTTCTCCAATTTTTGATGGGATTGGAAAAGGATAATGACATTCGTCAATTTGTCATACAAGAATGTTTCAACAAGGTCGTTCACTTTTTGCTTGATGGTGCACCAAATCCATTTACCGACGAATCATTTCTTTGGGAGAATGTTAGGACATTTAAATCATATTCCGTAATTAAACGATTTTTGACTATGAATCCGGATATTAAACCGCGAAGGGTAACTCTTGGATGTGGGGAAAAGGGATTCCTGCAATTGGTGCAATTATTGGAAGAGTTTGAACAATGGTTTAGGTCAGATAATGTTGGACTGATTGATATTTCAATGGATGGGCATGATTTGGAGATTGATGAGTTTAACTTCTTGCTACTGTTTAATAAATTGACAAGAGTACAGTTTTCCCGCTCGCCATTGTCAAAGATTAGGAAAGAATTGATTGGTAATAAAAGTTGGAAGAATCATCCTAGTTTGACTGAAGGTTCTTTTCAGGAATGTGAATTAAATTGGAATGGTATTGAGCTTCCAAGTAAGATCCGAAATTTAAATATATCATACAATCACCAAACTGATATATCGAAATTACAACTCCCCAAGAGTTTAGTGGGATTAGCACTCCACGATTCGAACATTACCGAATCAAGCAAGTTATTAGCTAGACTTCCACAGAATCTATCCTCACTTACCCTTGCCCGCAATTCTTTGACCATTCTCAATCTATCAATTCTACCGTTCACTTTAGAAACATTGGATGTATCTGAGAATAGCATTGAATTGATCGAAGATGAATCACGAAGGGGATGGCCGTTGATGTTAACGAATCTTTTTTTGAACAATAATTATCTTCATGACGAATCATTTGAAGAAATTGCACGAAATGGATCTTTATGGCCACCGCGATTGAAGACGTTAGACCTTAGTAATAATGACATTGTGGAAGTAGCTGAATTGGGTAATTTTCCAGATACTTTGGAAAATTTAAACTTATCTGAAAATAGGAAGATTTCATTCTTAATTAATGATTGGAATACCGGCGAGCTGGGATATTTCCAACTTCCCTCCAATCTTCAAGACTTAAGAATTGCAGGATGTATATATATTCAAGGAGCTGATGACGAGGAAAATAGCATAAGAGGAAGACTTGAATTCCCAGAAGGATTGACGAAACTAAACATGCTAAAATGCGATCTCTACAGTTTGCACGGATTTAAGTTTCCTACATCGTTAGAATATTTGAACTTATCAGGAAATTATTTTCAAGAATTGGGTTCTTATAATGGTAATGGCATTGATTGGAGACAATTGACGAATTTGTCGAACTTGAAACTACGGGCCAATTCGATCATTGATTGGAATAATTGGTATCCTCCGCCCAATCTAACCCAATTAGATTTGGGATCAACTTTTAGTATGGAAATCGAGTCACTTTTGACTACTCATTTTAATACCCAAGTGACCAATTTAAAGAAACTATATCTTGATTCGTGTTTAATAGAGAAGATCGATCCTAATTTGTGTTTACCACCAAACTTGACTCATTTAGAGCTTAATTTCAATCGTCTATCTGGAGTATTTGAGTTTCCTGAATGTTTCAAACAACTTCAGACACTTACTCTTGGAGATAATGGAATAACAGAGATCAAGTTCCCCACCGGCACTACAACTAAAAGTCAGTTAATCACCTTGGATTTAATGGGGAATAAGGTCTTGATGGATGAAGAAGAAGATAAGCAGGCTGTTGAAGAATTTTATGACCAGTTTGAAATGTGCTTCGGTGGGAAAGTTACCGTCCGACTGCTGAATGTAAATTCTATTTATATACGTAGGACTTTTGGATGGTCCGCTCTTTAGTAAGTTTATCTAACGCTGATATTTGGTATCGTTGGTGAGTGATAGCTCGTCACCATCTGAAACGACTATATTTGGTGGGGAATAAATAAAAAACCTAGAAGGATTTTTCCAATTAGCTCAGTTTGTTGAATATTCTCTTCCCGCACCCATAGGCTTGGAAGAATTGACTAAGTAGCCTCAGTCAAAATCCATGGGAAGAGTACAGCGTTATATAGTTGGTCGTAAAGCTATAAATCACCGAACATACATTTGGTAGCTCGCTGTACCGGGTGAAATTTTTATATCCGATAAATCTTCCTAATTAGTAATTACGATTTCCGAGTATGACAATCTTATCCTCATGTCCCATGAAGCCAGATCCATTTCTGATAGAGTACATTGACCACTTCTTTCGTGATTACTTTCATAAGCTTCCCCATGATATACTAATCCAAATCATCGATCGATTGCCACGAGACCATGTCGTTCAATTTTTGATGGCATTGGACCAAGATAATAATGAGATTCGCCAGTTTGTGATTCAAGAATATTTCAATCGGGCTCTCCATATTGTGCTATCGCCTACACGGAGACCATATGTCGATACTTCGAGACTATCGAAATCATGTAAGCTGTTCATTTCGTTTTCTTCATATTTTGATATTAAGGATTTTTTGACTGCCAATCTTGATGTCAGGCCGAAGAAGGTTTTGCTTGTTGGTAGTGCCGGTGCATTTGCGCAAATGAAGTCACTATTGGAAGAATTTGAGTCTTGGTTTAAGGAGGCGGTCGGGTTGATTGAAGTCACGATAGAGAGGTATAATTTGGATGTTGATGAGTTTAATTTCTTGTTAGGGTTTGATAATTTGTCAAGAATGCACTTTTCCAATGTTCCCTTAACCAAGATGAAGAAAGGAATGATTGATAATCAAGTCTGGGAGAATCACCCAAGATTGGATGAAATTGTTTTCTTAAAGCATGAAATTCGAGATTGGAAGGGAGTTCAGTTTCCGAAAATTACCCGAAGCTTGGATATATCATGGAATCCCCAAACTGACATGACGAGATTAGATGTTCCTGGTAATTTACAGGAGCTTTATCTCAACCAGTCGAATATTAATGATTCGAGTAAGGTACTAACGAAGCTTCCACGAAATCTTTCTGCGCTTATGCTTACTCATAACTTTTTACTGACTATTAATCTATCGCATTTACCATCGAGCTTAGAGACATTAGATTTATCATATAATAGTATCAGTTTTATTGAAGATACGTCACAAAAGGGGTGGCCACCAAAGTTAACCAATCTTATTTTGAATAAAAACTGTCTTGATGACGAAGCGTTAACTGAAATAACTCGGAGTGGGATGGGTTGGCCCCAGAAATTGGAGAATTTAGGGGTTGCCGCTAATAATATCAAAATGATCTCGAAATTGGGTAGTCTACCAGCAAGCTTGAAAGTTTTGGACTTATCGGAGAACTTAAATGCTTCGTTCCTACGTGAAGAAGGAGAGTCTGGGTATTATGAACTTCCCTCAACCCTTCAAATATTGCAATTGGAGGGATGCGAAGGGATTCAGCAAGTCAATAATGAGCAGAATACCCCACGAGGAAGGCTTGAATTCCCACAGGGATTGATGAATCTAAATATGTCAAATTGTGCGCTTGATAGCTTGCATGGCTTCAAGTTTCCCAACTCATTGAAAGTTTTGGCATTATCAGGCAACGCGATAACGGATTTATGTTCATATAATTCCGATAATATCAATTGGAGTCAAATGTTGAGTTTGTCGGAATTGGAATTATATTCGAATAACATTCATGATTTATCAGAGTGGAGTCCCCCACCCAATCTAACCCAGATTGAATTGGGGAGAAATTTCATAAAGATTCTCACTAGGGGATCTCCGCTTTTTAATACCCAGTTCAATAGTCAAATGACAAAGTTAACGAATTTGCATCTTGATTCGTGTCGAATTGAGCATATTGATCCTGATATTTGTTTACCACCAAACTTGCTTCAATTGAGCCTAAATGGTAATCACCTAAATGGAATATTTGAATTTCCTGATAGTTTCAAGCAACTACTTTCCCTCAATTTAGGTAATAATGCAATGGAGGAGTTAGAATTTTCTACAAACTCGACGGCGAAAAGTAAGTTGCGTGTTTTGGATTTAACAGGGGATGCTTTTCTAAAGAATAGAAAGAAAGATAAGCAGATTGTTGAACAGTTTTATGATCAATTGGAAATGGGTTTGGGGGTGAAGGTTAGTGTTCGAAAATTTAATCTAAACAGTATGCATACATTCGATTTGTAATATATATATAGAGAGAGAGTACACTTTAATAGACTTCTTCATCAAAGAGACAGACTTTGGTAACTATCTTAAACCATAAACTGGAAACAATTGTAGATGTTGCTTAGTAACTACAATAGTTAGCACCGAATCGGGGGAAATCGAAGAACGAAAAAAAGAGTGATGAATTTGAGCAACACTCCAACGGTTACTAATCAATTTGCAAACCACGCTTTTCACCAAACACACAATACCAACACCAATATATAACATGGCCGATGAGGATCGAATGGATATCGACGGTATGTATTCACTGACGAAAAATCAAATCAATTATCAATTTGTGTGACTATTTTTTACTAACGATTATCTAGAAGTTGTAGAAGACACCAAGAGTGAAACATCAACGCCACATCCACCAGCCAAAGCATCAACAACATCCAAACAGAAATTCGAAGTTAAGAAATGGACAGCAGTGGCATTCTGGTCATGGGGTATGTATTTTAATGCTTTCCAGTGAATCACTTATGAATCATATACTAACAATGTTTAGATATTCAAATTGAAAATTGTGCAATTTGTAGAAATCACTTAATGGAGCCATGTATTGAATGTCAACCGAATTCCATAGCCAATACAGGAGATGAATGTATAGCTGCGTGGGGGGTATGTAATCACGCATTCCATTTGCATTGTATCAAGAGATGGTTAAAGACAAGAAACGCCTGTCCGTTGGATAATATGGAATGGACGTATCAAAAGTTTGGTGCGTGAATGAACTAGGTAATGAATGGCTAACGTTTGTTGTTTTCTGTGTTATGGGATGTTTGGCTATTTATTGGGTTTAGATCTACAGTATGCTCATAAGCTAAATAGAGGATTATAGTTTGTACTATTTATACATGAAGGGAAGCGATCTTTAATATATTACATGAATTTGTAATGCACTTGTCATTGTTCTTGTTACAGTTATTCAGGTTTTCGTAAGCTGGCTTCGTATCTCCAACTACGTCTAAATGTCCCCAAAACCACGATCTTAACTCCCTGTTCGTCCAATTCATCAATCCACGCCTTATCTTCTTGATTGAATGATTCTAAAACTTCAACGAAGAACACATATGACCAAGTCTGGTTCAAATTCCCAGCAGGACGCGACGTGATTGAAGTTAAATTAATACCATAAGTTTTGAACTTGAGCAAAACATCACAAAGTGATCCCGGATTGGCTTCATTATCAATCGTAAACATTAACGAGGTAATCATGGCATTGTCTTGGTTCTTGTCTTCTTGTGATGGTGGTGGATCATCATAACCCAAGACTAAGAACCGCGTAGTATTAGTCACATTATCCTCAATACTCTCATACATTATTGGTAGTCCGTACAAATCGGCACTCATTTTCGATGAGATTGCTGCCGTGGAATTGGTTGGATCCTGACTAACCATCTCCGCTGCTTTTGAAGTTGATCCAACATCGATCTTGACCACATCCTTATTGACCTTTTCCAGCAAGAATTTGGTGACTTGGGTCCATACTTGAGGATGGGAATATATAGTATGAATATCATTGAGAGATTTGGCATTAGTGAGGAAGTTATGATGGATCGAAACGTATTGTTCTCCCACTATTTTGAATTTGGGTGATGGATTGGATGGAGAAAGATACCAATCTCGAAGGAGGTCATAAGTGAATACAACTTGTCCATTAGTTGAGTTTTCAAATGGGACGATTGCATAGTTGACTTCGTGGTTGTTTATGGCATCGAAACAGTCGCCGATTGTCTTTTGTGGGATGATTGTCAGGCTATTTCCAAATTGTTGTATTACTGCCTGGATGAATGAGTCATGTTAGTTTTGTATTTTATGAATGGCTGGTATAAGTTATGTTAGTACATACTTGGTGGGTGTAGGTTCCCTCTGGACCTAGAAAGGCAACCTTAACTTGTGACATGGGTGTGCGTTAGGGTGGTATATTTAAATGTATAAGGAAAAGATTAACCTAGCCAAGAACTGAATCAATGGTTTCAGAGAAGGTTTTAGTAAATGTTGGAATCACGAGAACCGGAGAGCGGAAACGGGGAATACCTGTAATTCTAAGTAATCAGATCATTCTTCAATTCAACAGCAAACCAACCTAATAAATCCTAATAACTCATACCAAATCCATTCAGTATGAGCCATTGCAATTCAAAGGTCAATCAAAAGTCTCGTTAAAAGAAAGTTGAGGGGTCAAAAAGGGAATATTGTTTATATAAATTGTTAATGAAAGTCAGAGAATACCACTCTCAAGAAACCTTAAACAAATATTCAAAAACGCACATTGAATAAATCTCTACTGCGTGGTAATCGTAGGTGGCTCTATATTATAATTGAGACTCTGTAACGATTCCACTTATAAGCTTGGGGAAAACCGGGTCCTAACCCAAAAAATTATAATCCTTGAACTATACCCTAATTAAATATACATTAAAAAAACCAGCATGCTTTGTATTAACACCCTTAGAGTTCTTCAACAATGTTACCACGTTCGGAAACATAGATACCATCCAAGAACTTACGGATATCCTTGTTTCTAACACGACAGATTTGTTGAATGTCAGCAGCGTTTTGGGAAACATCTTCTAAAGAGTTACCGGAAACAATCAATTCATCCTTTTGAGCAGTGGAGATTTCCATGGTAACACCTTCGGTGATCTTAACTTGTCTAACTCTCTTTTCACCCAAGAAGTTTCTGATTTCAACAAACTTGTCACCATCCTTTTCAACAACGTTGACGTTAATTGGGAAATGCGCATAGACGAATCTCATCTTGTACTTGTAACCCTTGGTAACACCGGTGATCAAGTTAGCAATCAAAGACTTGACGGTACGTAAAGCAGCAACGTGCTTTCTGTCACCGTTGTGGACAGTGATCTTGATAGCACGGTCAGAAACCTTGGTGAAGGTAACATCAATGTGCTTCAAGTCCTTGGTTAATTCACCTCTTGGACCAGTGACCTTGATGGATCTGGCCTTGATGGAAACGGTAACACCTTCTGGGACGTCTAAGATTTGATCGGTTTGGATGTACTTCATTGTGCTTGACTATTGATGAGTAGGAAAAGAAATGAGATGAGAGGAAAATGAAAAATTATTGAAAATTTTTTCTTTTGTAGTCTGACTGTCAATGGTTCCACTTTGTTGTTTGAAAGGTGAAAAACTTTTTTTTTCAGGTGGTCGTGGATTGCACAATCTTATATTATGAAAAATATGGAAATTGGCAAAAATCATCCTGGTCTGATAATTACACATTTAGGAGAGAAATTACTATATTTCCGGGTAAGACGTACAGAGAGTGTTCCAAACTTTTGAAATTATGGATGGTGAATCCTTTCTTGTGTTCTAAACTATCTTTTAACTGACTTCATCCTTGGTTTTTACATTGAGGTACATACTCTAATTACCTAGGCGAATCTAAGATCTACACTTTACCAAGCAGGTTGGTCTAAATTATCAGGATTTAATCAATTATGGCGCTTCTCAGGGAGAGATTAGGGCTTTAATCGTGATTAGGAAACATGGCCCTTTCTTGGTACAATAGCATTCCATTAGGAGTACAGAAAATACGATCAACTAACTCGCATTAGCGGTTGCTCTTGATGAAGCAAATAAGTACAATGGTCATCCAGAAACCTGTACCAGTATCGTTGATAAATCTCTATATCCCTAAGTGGGTTTTTCTCGTATTATTATGGTGCTGCAAAAGATATCACAAAACTGTATCCTCATGCGCAAATAAGGTTCATTATATTTGTCATCCTTTTCCAAGATGTTTATTTTGACGGAATTGTTCAGCCGCGGTCAATCTCGGTTTTACATCATCGAGAAAAGTTGTTCCTTAGTGTACCAAAGCATAAATCCACAGTACATTCTGAAGAATAACAACCAAGTTAAAAGAGGATGATCTCAAAACTCCACAGTACTACATTTGTTTCAAAATACTCTCAAATTACATATCATACGAGGAAATATATAACGTAAAATTATTAAAGAAGGGGTCCTAAAATGTACTGTTTACTAGCCTATTCTTCTTGTTCATCTAAAGTCTGGAATTCCCAAAGCTTGAAACCCTTTGGATAAGTGACACCCAAAGAAATCAACTTGGAATAAGCAGCAGAGAAGTCCCTAAAGAATAAATCTTGATCATCGGCATATTGCTTAACATACTTCAAGAAGTATGATTCTTCCTTCAAGGCAATATCAGTTGGCAACATCATAAAGTCTCCAGTTTCATCATCTTCATATTGCTTTGGACCATCCCACTTCTTAACGTGCCAGCTACCCAATAATCTAACGTAGAAATCATTGGTAAATTGGTTAAAAGATGGACCCCATGGACCCTTGTAACCAGAGTTGTAAGGATGACATCTACCTAAAACATGAGCACCAAGCAAAGCAACAGTTTCTTGTTCATTAAATCCCATACGTGCGAAAAGATCCTTGACATATTTACCATCTCTAGAAGCATCAGGCAATAACCCATTTGGAGGAACATTTTCACCAGTGTTGTTATCCACACGTCCTGGACCCCAAGGGATCTTTGGACCACCAGCTTCTTGAACACCAGCTACACCAGCCAAAGTCCATAAATCACCACGAGAAATCCAAGGATACTTGACAGCAAATTCTTGTAAAAATGATCTAGCATGTTGTAAACCGTTATTAGCACCATCCAATTCTTCTTGAGCGTAAATCATGGTACCACCATAAGAACCACCGGAATTGGTGTCCTTGACATAGGTACCAGAAGCATGCCATGACAATCTCAATAAAACAGCATTGAAACCGGAATTTTCATCATATTCTGGGTATTCAGCGATCTTACGAGCAATGTCGTTATAAACTTGTTGATAGTCCTTAAAGCCCTTACCTTGTGGGATCTTGGCTTCGTTGATACCGGCGGAACTTGATAAAAGACCCAAGAAACCAGCCTTGGCGAGATTTCTTCCACCATTATTGTTGTTGTTGTTGTTATTGTTGTTATTCTTTTCCTTTCTTTCATTGTAGAAATAGGTGGCTAATGCTGCAGTTAAACCAGAAGCACCCAATAATGAGAATTGAGTGAATCTAGTGTATCTAAACTTTGCAGTATGAGTTTTGGTTATTCTACCAATTGATGGCTTTAACGCAATGGCCGACATTGTTTTGAATATAGACTTGAACCTGCCTTTGGATATAAGAAACAGAAAAAGAAGAAGAGAAAACAAGAAGGAGATGAAAAATATTTCTTTCAATCGGAAGGGAATTGCCAGTGGTTTATATACGAATTTAGGAGATCTCCGCTAAATTGATACGCCAGAAAATGGACAAAGGGGTGGGAGAGGGGTCATGAATGTACAATGTACAATGTACACAGGTGATGAATATTTTTTTGGGGGGCCAGAAGGGAGAGGGAGAGAGACAGAGAGAACTTGGCTTGAGAAAAAACCCCATGAGGGAAAGTCAAGATTATAATCACCAGAGTGGGGCAAATCCCTTTGGTGGTTCCTTTTTTCAAAGGAGGCAAACGCCACGTCGATCCCATCGATTGAGTATACTCGATATACAATTCATCACCATTACTATCAATCAAATCTACTAATAAGATTCGATGATTAATCGGTACAATTCTATTGGGAGAGCGAGGATTTTCAATGACAAATCATCCATCTGGTTCTAGAATGTTTATCATCACGACCAATTTTCTTTTTTCCCTTTTGTGAGTTTTCATCAGCTGAATTTTCTCGTTGTTGGTTGCAGATGCAAAACTTTCTAATCAAGCCACCTCTTTTTCATTCATCATTTAAACCGATTTTCAAGGCCAATAAATGACTTTCTCGAATCTGCCAATGTTCAATTGCCCTTTATGATAGGGTCAAATGAGTGCCATCTGATTCAATTTGAAGGTGGTTCTCACCAAGTCTTATCTATCTGTCATTTATTGTTTTGTGGGGAATGGGGTCAAAAATTATAACTCCATTATGTACAATTTTACACGACCTATCAAAAAAAAAATTTGGGAGTAATAACAATTTCCGCCATTACGATTGGTTGACTTTTAAACCCACACCATTACTAGATTTCCCTAAACAGTGTATCTGTTTCTCACAATCAACTACAGCTGGGGGTATCAATTAGGTCAGGTTATACGACTGGTAATCTTTTATTATCTTTACAACATTTACTATACACTATAATATACTATACTGGCTTCCAAAGGGTTCGGATTTATCGGTTTGTCTCCCACACAAAGTGAAAAAAATCGAATGTTATACATTCCTCGGAATTAGATTCCTTCTTTTGAAACTTTTTTACCCCATCAGGAAATTCGCTCTTCAATTAATCGCGTTTATCCGCTGAGACGCATTTATCAAATTCCGGTTTAGAACAACCGACCCAAAATCAGGTTGAAACATGTGTCTCTTCCTCCAACTTCTTCTCAACCAATTTTTCAATCACTTCAGCATCATTATAAACAAATGAACCTTCTTCATTGTATGTCTTTGCATTCAAACACATTTGTTTCAAATCGTCAACAAATTCACTAAATTGGCCATATTTCTCTTGCTCCAAATGCTTCTTGATTTGATTAATCGACACTGGCTTCTTAATAATCAGATAATAATCAGGATATAATTTCCTACTGGGTAATTTGATGAATATATCACTTAAATTATGACCATCATTCTCATCGGTTAATTCACAAATCTCATCAAGAACCTGTAAACATTTCAATGTGAATCGATCAACAACTGGTTGTTCGTCAATATGTTCATCTTCTTCGTCATCTTCATCTTGTTCAGTATTATTATTCTCAGGCGAGGAAATATGGGGCAACGGAGTTCTGGTTCTGCGAGCTCTCTTTCTTGGAGCAGCCGCAGCTTCATAATCATCATCATCCTCTTCACCAACTTCATCGTCCTTAATATCTTCAACCAATAATCCTTCGCGAATGGCCTTGTTTCTCTTACGCTTGGCGATTCGAGCCTCTTTCCGTTTGATCGCAGCTTCGACACTATCATTGTCATCATCCATTGCCATCAACCATTGTTCTTCGGTTAACCCGTCATCATACTTGACCCGTTTCTTCTCTCTCATTCGGGTTAACTCTTTAGTGTCCTTTTCGAAATGTTGAGAAATATCTTCAGTGAATACTGCTGGTAGTTCATCCTTCTCAATCAATCGAGACTTGAATACTCTGTCGCTGACCCTACGTTCTTTATCCATTTCAGCAAATAATTCCTTCTCGGCATCAGATCTTGCCAAAATCTCATTCAATTCCTCGTCATCCAAAGAGTCATTTTCTTCGTTATCGGACCCATTTGCGTCAGCTTCTAATAACCTCTTCAAGAATGCCTCTTGTTCTTCCGCAGTAGACTTATTATCAAACTTACCAGCTTGAATGACCTTTCCGTCAATATCTAACTTCTGGTGAGCTCTTTCCAAAATCATTTCTTCAACAGAATCGTTGGTGATTAATCTCAAGATTCTAACTTCATTCTTTTGACCAATACGATGGGCTCTATCTTGCGCTTGTAAATCTTGATGAGGATTCCAATCGGTATCAAAAATGATAACAGTATCCGCAGTTTGTAAATTCAAACCTAACCCACCAGCACGAGTGGATAATAAAAAGCAGAAATATTCAGAATCAGGAGCATTGAATACTTTCAACATATCTTGACGTTCATCGGCTTTTGTGGAACCATCAAGTCTTAAATACTTCATATCACGCCACCTCAAGAAATCTTCCATAATATCCATGACTTGAGTCATTTGAAAAAACATCAATACACGGTGTCCTGAGCGTTTGAATTTGGGCAATACACGGTCTAATAATTCGAATTTACCACTAACACGCCAAATTAAATCATTGGTAAGCTTATGAGAATTCAACACGGTTTCAACTTCTTCAAAGACAAACGGATGGTTACAAATCTTTCGTAATTGCATGATTTTATTGTTAAGACCCTTAATTCCACTCTTGGCTCCACCAACTTCCGCACCAAAGAAAAGGGCATTGTGTTTTAACATTTGTTGATAAAGTACATATTGAAGACCCAGTAGATTACATTTAAGAACCTTTTCTACCTTATCTGGTAAGTCCTTTTCGACATCTTTCTTCAAACGACGTAACAAAAATGGACGTAAAACCTTATGCAACCTTCGAATAACCAATAATGATTCTTCTTCAGTTAATTCAATCTTTTCTTGAGCACCAGTGTTTGCAAAAGGAGTATTAAACCATTCATCAAACGATTTCACGGAATTGAAAATCCTTGGAAGAACAAAGTTCAATAACGCCCATAATTCTGGTAAATTATTTTGTAATGGGGTACCAGTTAAAATCAATCTATTTTTAGTTTTATAATACGTTCTCAATGTTTGTGATAACTTAGACTGGGTATTCTTCATTCTATGACCTTCGTCAATAATCATATGAGAATATTGGAATTTGGATAATAATGGACGTTCACGAATAATATATTCATAGGTGGTCAACATAACTTGGAAGTTCCCTACTCTAACTTCGGGTTGCATTGAACGACGCTGTTGTTGCGATCCCTTATACACTATGACTTTAACGCTGGGCGCCCATTTCTCGAACTCTAATGTCCAATTGGTAATTGTCGAAAGTGGGACAATAACTAAGAATTTATCTTCATGCTTGCGCTCAATAAGGTATGTGACCAACGAAATAGATTGAATGGTCTTACCTAAACCCATCTCGTCTGCAAGAATACCATTTAATTTGTTATTATATAATGAAACCATCCATTGTAAACCCTTGATTTGATATTCTTTTAATTTACCACCAACTAAAATCAGCGGCTGCTCCGTCACTTCTTCCTTTATGCGATGAGCAACCTCATAATAATCAATTTTTTCTCTCAATTCTTCATTTGCATCAGCTTTTGTTGAAACTCTATCAATAATATCGGCATCTGGACTTCCGCTCTTTTCCAATGGTAAAGATGCCTCTTCTTGTTGAGCACGGACCTGTTGTGCTAAAGAATCCAAGAATTGGTTAGTTTGTTTCAAAAGATGTGTAATTCTATGATCCTTGGTTTGATCTAATAACTTGATATAGGCTTCTTCATCGTTTGCTTTCAATGCTTGCAATCTTTGTTTTGCTGTTCTTTCTAATTTCTTGGATTCTTCCTTTTCTGTATTTTGATGGAAATTTGTGATTTGTCTCACAAGATTATGAGATCTATAGTGATCACGTTGATATTTTGCATTTCCTAATACTAGAGAACTTTCGAGAATTTGGTCCACTTTGGCAATGTGCATTTGACGTTTATAC
>JAKUCC010000690.1:0-16525 GCA_030563365.1 Hemisphaericaspora xylanilytica
TGACGAAACTTTTGCAGTACCATATGGTGGGATTGGTTCCGGAATACCAGGAACTAAAGTTGGATTGACCGGGGGTGGAACACCTTTCCCAGTAGCAGTAGGGGTTTTTCCTGCCTTTGTCGTAGCAACACCAGAACGAATATTAGAAACTTGGGCTTCTTGGTTATAGGCAGCGTCAGAATACGTTTCGGAAATGGATTTCTTTTTCTTTTGTACACTCTTTTCATATGCACCACCTTGAGGTTCAGGGCTGCCAGTGGTACGGTAAGCAACTTGTTGAGCATATTGATGAGTAGCAGATGGACTTAAGCCTGTTGGCCCAGTAGGTGGTTGAAAGTTTCCTACGGGTGGTAATTGGGCCCCATTATTGACATAGTAACCACCTTCTGGAACATTCTGAGGCTGAGCTGGTTGTTGTGGATAAGTTTGGTTGCTAGTGTCAGGAAGGAATTGTTTAAAATCTTCTAATAAATCTGGAGAATTGGCAAACAAATGAGTGACTTGCTCATATACTTCAGCAATTGGTTTTTGTTCTCTTTGATAGGTTTGGAGAATTTCAAGAAATTGCTTATAAATATCTGGTTGGTTCGCGAAACGAGTCTTGATTTTGTTGACGTATGATATTGCGTGATTGAATTCAATTTGTCCACCTGCCGCAGTATCTTGTACGCCGGATTGTTCCTGAGAATATGGGGCAGTCGCTGGTGTAATTTGTGGTTGTTGGGTAGGTTGCTGTGATGGTGATTCTTCGCTAGTCCATCTTTGAGTGTACCCAGCAAGGTTTGGTCTAGTTGTAGTACCGGTTGGGGTGGTCACTCTGATTGGATTAGGATCGGATGGATCTGACGAACATTCAATCTTGTAACCTGGTGGTAAGAATGTATTAAAACCTTGAATCAAATTGGGATGTCCTCTAAATAATGTTGAAACCCTATCGATAACGCCTGGAGTATCAATTCTATATTAATTGTTAGTAAATGTTCCTGTAGTATACTGGCCATCAACCCCACATTGCAAAATTCGAATGGAGTAATCATTGGGGTCATGTGATAAATTCTTGATTCTTCTTATGTGCAGGATACAAAAAAAGCTACTACTCCACGGCTGGTGTGTGCCATTTTTGGATTTTCTTTTTTCTCCTGCTTCTAGTAACCTCCTGCTAGTTGTGTGTCGTAAAGCATTTTTCTATTACACCCGGAGTACTCTCACTTCCGAAAGGTAAAGGGAGGGGTTTGTGATTATTGCAATAACAGTAATATAGTAAATCTTATACATACGTTTGTGATTTGAAATCCTTCATTATATCAAGGAAGTTATTATAAACATCTGCTTGATTGTAGAATTGGATTTTGACTTGGTCCAAGTATGACAATGCATCTTTGACATTCAATGGTCTGTAAACATTACTGGTACTTGATCGATTGGGGATTCCGGCCAATACTGGCGGTTGAGGAAGTGAACCAATCGGTTGAGTATGTTGTTGTTCTGCTACCGGCGGTGCTGTAGCCATGCTAGTTGCTGGCGATAACTGAGCTGGTGGGGGGTTTAACGTCACGTTTGATGGTCTTCTTAATTCTGTGCTTTGTCTTTGTTGATCTTGTTGTTGAACCTGAGACTTCGGAAAAGTTAGTATCGATTCGTCTTTGTTTAAACATGTAAATCGTTGATTGAAACTAATACATACCTGTCCCAATTGTGCTGGCTCATTGGTTGGATTGATTGAAGGAATATTAAATGCGTGTCCATGTTGAGGATGTCCGCTTCCATTCCCTAAGCTGGGTAAACTAGGCAAGGGGTAAAATGATTGACCTGCTAGAAACGATAGTCAGTTAGTAAATAGAACACTTCCGGGGGTTTGATAATCATTCGTTGATGTTGTACATACCTGCTTCTAGTGTTGCTGGTGGTGGTAAAACCGGTGGGTGTTGACGACTATTTTGGCTGATGTTAGTTTCAAAGTCATAAGGTACAAAAAAAATCACTAGGTGTATCAATACATACTTAAACTGCTGTCCAAGAGGACGCTGTTGATTATTCCAAGGATCTTGTTGATTTGTCATGTTGAATGTATTCTAATTCAAGATCTTAGTTGCTATTCCTCGTCTTTGATTCTTCCGTGCCTCCAAAATAAAAAATCGGTACTTTCTCAAATAATCTCTTCAATAATATACAATAGTAAATGACGTGAGTGATGATAGGTAATCCTTGTAGATCAATACTAAAACAGATAGGACTTTAGATGATACAAGGTTTGATATTGTTGGTATAGGGTGATGGTGTTTTGTTGGAAACATCCATTTCATTTCATTTTTTCATCACACAAATTGTTTAATTGTTTAGGAGATTTAATCTCGTTGTTCTGCGGGGGCATTACCCGGTTACCGGGAAATTTAACCTCTTACCCGGTTAATCCTGCACATATTGCTCTCACGTGATTTTGTCATATTTTCTTGGTTTAACAAAAATGCTTCAGAAATTTTTGAAAAGCCAACCTTAATAACAGACAGGAATCACGACAACAACTTATAACATCAGACTAGCGAAACAGACAAGATGAATGCTCCAGATAGATTCGAATTATTTATATTACCAGATGGCGTAGATAAGTATGTTTAATTTTTAATTTGTTTTACATAAACTCCTTGATTCGCATAAAGAGGAACATTATTAACAAACAACCAATGTGAAGAATAAAAATTACACCCGATACAAAAGTCCCCAATGCTGCCATTGTGAAAATAGAAAGAGAGGATCATACATTAGCCAATCTATTAAGAAATCAGTTATTAAAGGATGAAAAGGTTATTTTTGCCGCCTATAAGGTGGAGCATCCATTATTTGCCAACTTTGTATTGAGAATCCAGACTGAAGATGATTATTCTCCAAGGGAAGCGTTGAAGAATGCATGTTCTGGGTTGATTAGTGAATTGGATGTTATCAAGAGTAGATTTAATGATGAATGGGCCCTTAAGGCATTGTTGAATACTAATGAAGATGAATATTAAATGGATTGAGGTTGTATTATTATTGCAGGCAAATGAATAATTTACAGCATGGCCATTTTCATTAGTCATATTTGATTTAAATGTAGGATAGAAAGGTGAGGTAGAAGCAAAGTATTCTATGTAAATGTATATTAGTATGTATATTTTTAAAACGCAAACAGTGGTAGAAAAGTAATATAAATATAAAAGGAACTTCTTTTCGAAATCTAAAATACACTGGCGATTCATTATAGTTTTACAAATTAAGACTTTTTGCCCATCCGCACTGTACTGGGGATAATTATAAAATGACTTTTTAAGATAGTAATAAAAGAATGCGGGTTGAATGCTAAGATAATAAGGTTAAGATCTGGAAATACTTGGAACATTGTGGACAAATATTATGTCTCTTTAAAAGCCTTTCTTTTAACAGCATCTCGGATAACAGCAATCTTTTCCAAACATTCTGGAACGTCTTGTTTAGGGAAGTTTCCATGCTTCAAAACAAGTATTAACGGATGAGTCTGGGTTACACGATTAGGGGAAATATGCGTTATGACTAGACCAGACTTGGATATGCAAATTTTATGATGATCCTTGAAATTGAATTGGAAATTTCCATTTGTCATTTCAAACATGATGTACTCCAGAGTTCTAGTATAACGTCTCAAAAACACAGTTTCCTTCCTCTTTTCTATATCGCTGACTTTGGACAAATTGGTATTCATATATTTAGCAAAGAAATCAACAATTTCTAATTGTCTTTTTGCTTGAGTTGGTGGATGACTGACAGAATTTTCAATACATGTCCAACCTTCACTTTCATGATAAATTAACTCCAAGAATCTGTCGGAGTTGCAAAGTTTAAGTATCGTGTTTTCATCATTAAATAAAACCCCAATATCATCATTATTAAGTTGGTATGAAAAACCATACTTGTTTGAATAATCAACCCATTTACTAATCAAAGTTGGGTTTTCACACGAAGGCAATTCCATTGCTTCCAAGGAATTATCCTTCGAGTACTCTAGTCTTCTCATGTTTTGATATGTTTCATAACATATTTGATTGAGACGTTTAATGGTTGTCGAAAAGTTAGAATTAAAGTTGACTCTTCTTGGTCTTCCCATTTGACTTGGGTCAACTTCTTGATATTTGTTTCTAGTGTCATTTGGTGACAAGGACGTTGGAAGTAAAGTTCTTGGTTGTTCGGAATGTAAATCAGAACGCAAGATCTCAACAGGGTTCTTACTTCTTGGGGTATAAATTCCAGCGCTAGTTTTGGTATTTGTAAAGTTAATTGCTGATTGAGAACTGGAGATTTGGTCAAGCCCTTCGGGCTTTTCACTTAAACTTATTTCATAAGTCTTGTCAGGGAATGGACCCTTAAACCATTCATAGTCTAAGATTTCATTGACAGTTGGTCTATTCAAAGGATTCAAACTTAACAAGTCCTTGATTAAAGTTTTAGCTGAGTCGGAAATGGGCTTATCTTCCGGGAAGTAATAGTCAGTTTTCTTGATTCTTTCATAAATCACCTGAACATCCTTTGCTTGAAATGGTGGTTTCCCAATTAATAATGCATACATCATAATACCAATAGCCCAAATATCAACTTCAAAACTATGACCGGTATGTTTTCCTCCTAAGACTTCTGGAGCGATGTAGTTTGGAGTACCACAAATGGTGTATTTTCTTGAATCATTGGATGGTAATACCGAAGCAAGACCAAAATCCCCAATTTTCAAGTTCATTTCTGGATCAAAGAATATATTTCCCAATTTCAAATCCCTATGAATTACTCTTCTAGAATGCAAGTATTTAATGGCACCAACGATTTGAACCATAAAGAATCTAACTTCTGGTTCAGACACTCTTTTTCTTGTCTTTAACAATTCCATCAAGGATTGATTTGGACAAATTTCCAACAATATATAGACATTAATGTCATCTTCAAAGCAATCAACAAAGTTAACGATGTTGGGATGCTTCAAAGATTTATGGATCTTGATTTCCGATAATAGTTTGTTTTTGGTTTTCTCATTCTTAATAGATGCTTTTGCGACTGTTTTAGCGGCATATATTTGACCAGACGAATCCTTCATCTGGAAACAACGAGCAAAACCCCCTTCACCTAAGAAGCTTCCACGACGATAATCGACCCCTGATCTCGTTCTAACCACCGATGGTGGTGTCTTGCATAGCGATGATAATTTTTCCTTCTTTTTCTTTTGTTTGGATTCAGTCGGTTGTAAGTTTTCCTTTAGACGCTTGACTGGTTTTATCGGTGTTATGGCGTTTGGGATAGCATTTAGCTGGCCATTGTTCAATGGCTGTAATGGTTGAATGCGACGTGCTGACATGGTATTGAAAATGATTGGATATTTAGTGGGAGCCACTTGTTATTATGCTCTGAATAGATGCAAAAGTTAATAATGCTGACGATTGATTGAATTGAGGATTTTCCTCTTTTTTGGTTTGATATAATGGAGTTGTAAACTCTGGGTGAGTATTTGAAATGGCAGATCTGATGGGTTAAGTGTGATCTGTCAATTGATGTGTTGTTAGACGACAAACTTGACTGGATGCAAGATGGGAAGGATGGTACAGAAAAGTAAAAGAATGAAAATGAGAAATCCTTCTAATGTTGGCAAAGGGAATGAATGTGTTCAAGTGGGAGGAAATCCAGGGGATATTTAAAACAATGTTTTCCTGTTGTCGGTGGTTTCTCTGGTTATTGATTTCCTTAATTGAGAGATGAATAGAATAGAAGGATAATGTGTATAGTGTGTAAGCATATAATACCACCCTATGTTTTTTTACTGCCTCCTACTACTTTAGTAGTATCTGTTTTTTTTTTTTCACTGTGTCTGTGTTATGGTTTTGGTTAGTTTAGTGTTGTTTATCTATTTCCCAATTAAGCAATGACAATCCCACTTCCGTTGTGTTTTTTTTTTTTGCAATTGTTTTTCTTTTGCTTTGTTTGTTTATGTTTTCACTTCATCTCAATTGAGTAAGTACAACAGATCTCACTGCCCAATAAACACTACACGTCACGTGAATTTCTTGAATTCTATCCCATTTTACTTCAACAGTTTCTAACTTGTCCTTATACAAAGTTCATTGGCCATATATCAAATGTCAAGACAAATACAATGTCTAATTGCTCCCTAGTGTCAATTGTTATTTGTTTGTATTCTCGCCTAATTAGGGATGAATATTAAACATATTTAGTTATTCCGATCTGCACCTAAAACCTAAGATTTCCAACAATTGCCCCAAATTTCACTCTAATTTCACCTAACATATACAGTCAGTTGAGTAGAATGAAAATGAAAATCAATGCCTTATAGATCTTACTGAGATGTTCACTATCATCGCGATAAAGTACACTCCTAGTATACGTGTTGTCATCATAGTTGAAGATCTTGTGAAAGAAGGAAGCTCTGGCAATCTGACACTGACTTTATCCAAAATAGGCAAAGCCAATCCCCAATTGATTCGGTCTTGTCCAAATATTAACCGATTCCTTGGCCAAAAAAAATCGTCAATCACAGAAACAAAGGTCACACTAATTTCTATATCACTATCCCGTTTTATTAAATTAGTAATTATACATTAAATATTACAAATCTTTTCTACTCAATTCAAATAACCCTTACATCCAGGAGCACCGCAAAGACATCTAATACGTTCTTCATCATTAGTCTCTCTCTCGAATTTATAGTCATAAGTGAGCTCTTCATTAGCCTCAATATCTCTCAATGCGTAAATAACAATTCTCTTTTTCCCTTCCACCTTAATGATCTTGGCAGTACAACTGGGACTACAACAATGATTGATAAACCGAGCGATTCCTCCCTTCTTGGTAGCATCAATAACAGTATTCTCATCAATTCGGAAAAGATAGGAAGATCCAATCCCTGTTTTCAAATATCCATGTTCTCGCTGTTGCGCAACTTGTTGTCTGATTCTTTCTCCGACATATTCAATAATCATTTCCTTGGCAGCAATAGGTTCCATAGCATATAACCCCCAATTATGAATCGCGGATCTCGCAAACGTAACTGGCTTCTTACGTTTTGTCAATGCATTCAAACTCAAAATATCAGATTCTGAACCAATCTGTGCCGTGATATCGGCAGCAAATCTTCTATTTTTGGCTCGATTAACACGTGAACTTTGAATAGCATTGTTTTCGTTGGTCTTTTCATCATCTTCATCCTCATATTGAATTGTCTTGAGTGGTTTATGGACTGTTCTCCGGTGAGGTAAGTAGTGAATTTTATCAGCATCGTTGATCTTTCTATATCCTTCACTTCGGAATGCCCCCGAGACTGATTCCAAATGAATTGGTAATTCTTCGATATTCTCCGCATCTTCCGTGACTTCATCTGAATCATCTTTAGAAGACTTCTGTTTCCAAGCCCAATATTCGATATTCTTGATTTGGATGGAGTCGACTTGCGTCTCTTCAAGCAACTCTTGCGCAATCTTCAAATCTTCGTCGTCCTTCAAAATACCTTGAAGAGCGTCCAAATCGAGAACATGGGGAATCGGTGCCTCAGGATAAACTGGAACTGGTCCTTCTTCGGTTGGCTGGAATTTAAGATCAATACCAGTATAATCGATTTCCGTGGTTGTTGGCTCTTCCTTCTCAATTTGATCTTCTGCCGCTTGCTTTGTCTCGTCTGCAACCACTTCCTCTTCTTCCATCTCTTCATCGGATGATGATTCTGACAAGTACGATTTTGCCAATTTCGTTCTCTTACGCTTCTTGTCATATCTCTCCTCGTCCTCTTCTTCATCCTCCTCTTCGGGACTTGTCACAGTTGAGCTCCGCTCTCGCTTCAATGACACAACAGGGGTTACAGACCGACTAGTTTCTTCTTCATCTTCATCTTCGTCGCCTTCTTCTTCATCCGATGCCCTGTCAAAGTTGAGGGAATGTTGCATAGGAATCAAGTGTTTGTGTACCTTTCGCTTAGCTTTGTCATTTGTCTTTCCATCGATCCTTCTGAAGGAAGGAAGAGATAATTTCCCAAGCCTCTGCTTCTCAAGAATTGAAAGTGCATTCTGTTTCAATTGATTATTTGATATAATTGGCTTCGGTTTGACGTGTTCTTCTTGACTCTTTAATTCTTCCACTAATTTTGGGTAATGCTCATGTCCTAGAAGGTCCAAAATTGAAGGAGCAATGATTCTTTCCCGAATATCCTTCGCAAGAAAGGATTGTAATTCCTTAATTAATATATTAGTGGCCTCTTCGATAATATCGTTTTTGTTTGCATGTTCATGCTCCTCAGTCTCATCTTTGGAATATCCCTCGGGTATCGCCAATTCCATGTATAACCGATATTCAAAAAACTTCCTTCCATCCTCGTTCATAAAGCATCTTTCACATTCCTTCAATGAATTGAAAACAATATAGAACCCAGTCTTGTCAGATAATACTCTCGTCCAATCGTACTTATTAAGAACACGTTTAATGTCATGTGATGAAATTTTCTTAGTAGGAACATACTTGTCTTGAATGAAAATATATGCACGATCTTTAATATACTTGTTCAAATCCTTTGGCATGAAAACACCATTCACGACCTTATTCTGACGTCTAATAGAAAGAATGGTAGTATTTGGTTTATATTTCACTGGACCCTCGTCCCGACTTGCTGCTTTTGCCTTGGCCAATTCTGCTTGTTTCTCTTCATCCTCCTTCTTTTTCAATTCTTCTTTCTTCTTCTGTTCCTCAATTAATTGCTTTTGTCTCTTTTTTTCTTCTTCATCTCTTTTTAATTTCTGGGATCTTAATCTATCTTTTGCAACCTTCACTTTTCGATTCAAAAGTTCTCCATCGCTATCATTTAATGAAATCTTAAGAGGGACGCCATCTACCTTTGGTGATTCCGTTTTCACTGTCTGAATCAATTTTTTGGCCAATCTAGTTGCCTTTTCTGGATTTCCCTGAAATTTGAAGGTCGCGATTCCTAATGATACACCATAGTCCGGATCGTTGATAAACTTCATTTCTTCAATTGCATCTCCATAGCTCTTAAAGAAATTTGATAAATATAGTTCATTCGTTGTGGATGGGAGATCCCATACGACTAATTGAGTTAATGGTGCCGGGCCTAATGAGTCCTTATCAAATATAAACTTAGGTTGGGGTAATTGCTTGAATGGGAATTTTTTTGATTTTTTGTTTGGTTTTTGAAAATACAGACTTAAATGAGATAGCCTTGGATCAACCAAATTTTTGCATTCAATCCCTTCTCCATTGAATCTAATTTTCTTCAGCTTTAATTTCCTTTCTTCTTTCGTTAAATTCTTATCTGACTCCGGATCATACAAGACCTTGTAGTTCCGTTTGGGATCTATAGGTCGATTAAATGGCAATGCCTTTATATGATCTATATGCAAAAGTAATTTCCCGAATTCTGCATCCTTGGGATTCTCACCTGTTGAAATATTAGTTGATGCAACAACTCGTTGCAGGTCTATGGTTGGCATGGGTGTGCTCCTTCCCGAAGATGTCAAACTTTCGGAAGACACATGATGACGTGGGGTCCTAGAACTTCGTTCTGATGAGTATGAACCTCCATTGGGAGTGTTCGATGTTCCAGGAATATATCGATTCTCCCTAGCTTCGTAATGAGTTCCTTTATTCATCGAGAGCATTCCTCCCACCCGAGACTCATCACGTCCTTGATGTTTTCTATATGACTCGTCATTCCTGTAATTTGATCTATATCTGCTATCTCTATATCCACCGCTGTAACCACGATGGTGATAGCCCTTGTTGTATGACATGTCACCGGTATTTGTGATGCAACCTTGTGTGGATGTATACTTATTGTTGTTTCCTTCTTTAAATCTCTTGCCAAACTAAAGAAAAAAAAACAGCTGCAGTATAATTCTTTAACCAAGGAGTATAAGCAAAATGATATGATTACTATATACTTCCTTTATTGATTAGTGTAATTATATGAGAGTAGTATATTAAGGAAATCCTGTTACTTCTCCAAAAGAAATAAAGTGTATCACTTGGTGGAGTATTTTTTTTATTTTCTTATTTTTTTTTTTAGTTTCCTGTTGACAGTGTGGGATATGATTTTTGTTGTTACACGCGTATCACAGTACACTGTAGCCAGGTTCAGTCACATTTACAAACCACCATAACTACAGGAACATAATGTACTACCTCCTCATTACATGCAATCTTACAAAGTATCAATAATGAATAAAACGTATAATAATAATGTTTCACCAGTTCTTATATGCAAAATACTAAAAAAGTGTGAAAAAAAATGAAAAATTATGAAATAAATATGAAGTTCGGTAAAATACATGGACTATTAATCATTGATTCGTGCAGATATCATCATGGTATTCTCTTGCCCTTTTTCTGGGATGTTACACTTACTTGGTTCTGATATGTTTCAATGGACCTGCGGAATGGTAGAAGTTGGCAGAATAATCCTTCTTTCTGAAATGTCTCTTCTTTGGTTCTTGGATATAGTAATCCCAACTTTGGTTTTCGGCAAATCTGATAGCTGCTTCTTTGGTATCGAATTTCATTATAGTACCTTGCATATAATCAGAGGAACCTTGATAACCCATCAAATCATTTTCCCATCTATTACCTTTACCCAAAACATCCCAATCCAATTTCCAGTTTCTGGTTCCATGAATACCAGATTGAGTAGCTGGTTTAGCTTCTTGATAAATTCTAACCACTCTGCTAGTGATCATATCCTTTGGCGCTCCGGAAACAATTTCACATCCAGCATAATCGACAGCCTCAATAATGTCCTTCTTTTGAGATAAAAGAGTCGAGCTTGCCAAGCAACGAACTCCTCTTACTGGCAATGTTCTTAAAGGTAATCTAGACAACATTTCTTGTTTGTAAGTCTTGCTTCAATATAGGTTTAGTTCTTAGAGCCTCTTGGTAACTTGCATTTTTTTCCCATTCATTGTGAAGTTTGCTAATTGATTTTTCTTTTCTTCTGGTTGGTTAGAAAATAACAATCGATTACCCGGTTTTATATGGGGCACGTGACTGGAATTTTCCAAAATATCGTAAACAAATACGCCATATTCAAGATAGCAATAGGGAAGATGTAGTCCTATATCAAAGTAGCAATGGCATCTATTCAAATTAAACAATCACTCCGAGATATCATACCATCATATCAAGGTGAATTCCCACCAAAACTATTGGAATACATAAACTCCTTGTATCAACTAAGCATTCGAAAGACAAGAGTACTTCCCAAGGGAGCAGAGATCTCCCGATATCATCTATGTACATATGTCGCGATAGAAAAGTATAGGGAAACATTCGATCTACCCGATCCAGATATGACACGTATACCACTTCAACCCAAGGTAGCTTCCAAGTTATTATCTGACTTCATGGAGCTAGTGGAACAAATTTCATCTGCATCTCCATCGCCAAGATCTAGTCCACGCAAGGCCAAAGTAGCGTTCCATGAACCTCTTACCCCTTCAAGAACATCGTCGGCAAAGGCATATACTCCATCGTCAGGTTCCCCATTGAAAAGAATCAGACAATTGCAGGAGGAAGATGATGCAGAAGAATCCCCAAACAAGAAACCTGTTTGGCGACTTAACGATACAGAGTCTCCTTTTAATCCCAAGAAAATTCAAACCACACCAAAGACCTTGAATGGAAGTAAGAAGTCAGGTAGCCCTAGGGCATATGTTTATGATAGAAAGACTGTACTGCTTCCCGATTTCATCTCATTCTGTAACAACTTCCATATTCCAGCCAATATTAGTGCAAAAATGGTGCAATCGTTTCTTGTACACAAGCACAAATTCGCCAAAAAGTCTGAATGGTGGCTAGCCACGGCTATGATTCACGCAGCATATATTCGAATTAATCATAAACTCTTAGCATCAAAAGTGGGAGCAAAAAGTCATTTCTTGGAATTACTTTTCCAGTATCAAAAGGGTGGGTTGATGAGGAAAAATGCCCAGTTTTGGTGTGATACTGTAAATGACTGGATTAAGGATGAACAATGGGTCATCGATATAGAGAAGAAGTATATGTATACTAGAGAAAGTATTGACGAGGAGAAAGAACTCGCAGAAACAAAAGCCAAAATTGGTGAAGGATGGGATTTGATGGAGAAATTTGGGTCAATGGTTAATGGTGAGATGGTGTTCGAATCCAACTCACAGAAGGACTATTATGAAACTTGGTCCAAGAACGCATTAGACGCGGTTGAAGTTGCAATGTCCATGGCTAATCAATGAATACTAAATATAGGGCGAAATAGACTACCTTTCATTAAAAGGATGTATTTTCTGAGGGTCAGATACATCCATGAGAATCTCTGTGTACGACATTAATGAATTCGACATGTATGTAATACGTTATGAATCAACAAAGGTGTGTGTGATTTGCTTCTACGAAATTCTCTAAGTGCGTATGTTTCTCCGATGAGCAACTTTGTGTGCGCGGATTTGCCTCATCCCAAGTCGAAAAAAAAAACGACCAAGGTAGTTACTGATCTCTCACATTTCAATATTGTACAATAACGTAGATACTGTGGTTATCTAGTTGAAAGATACACACTTAGGATGTCAGTTAATCCATTAAAGAGAGAAGCAGATGGTCCGCTTGCAAACGGTCATGCCAGAAAACGAGTATCAAGAGACCATGAGATTGAAAGCGAAGAAAGTTCCGACTATTCTGATCTCGAACCGGCCGTATTCGATATTCCCGTCACCAATAGCTCAACTTGGAGAGAAACCATAACGAAAGTTGTCAAATGTGTTGTGTCCGTCCACTTCTCCCATGTGGCTCATTTTGATACGGAATCGGCAATTGTTAGTGAAGCAACTGGGTTCGTTGTCGATCTTGAACGCGGGTTGATTCTTACTAATAGACATGTCGTTGGCCCAGGTCCATTCACAGGGTACGTTGTTCTTGATAATCATGAATCAGTGGATGTGAAACCAGTCTACCGAGATCCAATTCATGATTTTGGGTTTTTGAAATTTGATCCCCAAGAAGTGAAATATTTGAAACTTGGTCAACTTGATTTGATGCCAGAATTGGCACAAGTGGGTACAGAAATTAGAGTTGTGGGTAATGATGCCGGTGAAAAATTGTCTATTTTAGCAGGGATTATTTCAAGATTGGATAGAAATGCCCCCGAGTATGGATCGTTAACTTACAATGATTTCAATACCGAATATATTCAGGCAGCAGCCTCGGCCACTGGTGGTTCTTCTGGTTCGCCAGTTGTCAATGAAGATGGAAAGTGTGTTGCATTACAAGCTGGTGGTTCGACTGAAGCATCTACTGATTTCTTCTTGCCAGTTCACAGACCATTACGAGCATTAAAGTGCCTCCAAGAAAGTAAACCAATTACTAGAGGTGATATACAGGTTGAATGGCAATTGAGGCCATTCAACGAATGTGTGAGGTTAGGGTTAACTTCTGAAGCTGAGTCTAAGGCAAGAGAATTGTTTCCAGATAAAATCGGTTTGCTTGTGGCAGAATTGGTTTTACCTGAGGGTCCAGCAGATGGACTCCTCAAAGAAGGAGACTGTTTAATTTCGATAAATGGCGAATACATATCTACATTTATTAGAGTTGATGAAATTTTGGATGAAAATGTTGGTAAGGAATTGGAATACGTTGTTCAAAGAGGGGGCCAAGAAATCAAGCAAACAATTAAGGTTGGTGATCTTCATGCTATTACCCCAGATAGATTCGTGCATGTTGCCGGAGCCAGTTTCAATAACCTCTCTTATCAAATAGCAAGATGTTATGGTTTACCCGTTAAAGGTGTATATGCAAATAATGGTGCTGGTTCTTTCGAATTTTCCTCACAGGACCCGGCTGGTTGGTTATTGGAAACAGTCGATGATAAACCGGTTGCCAATTTGGACGAATTTGTTGATGTTATGAAGAACATCCCGGATTATGCTAGAGTACCTGTGACTTATCGTCATGTATCAGATATGCATACCGAATACGTTCAAACCATCTATATTGATAGACATTGGGATACATCATTCAGAATGGCTATTCGTAACGATGAA
Organism: Hemisphaericaspora xylanilytica; assembly: GCA_030563365.1. Taxonomy (NCBI): domain Eukaryota; kingdom Fungi; phylum Ascomycota; class Pichiomycetes; order Serinales; family Debaryomycetaceae; genus Hemisphaericaspora; species Hemisphaericaspora xylanilytica. The sequence goes on from JAKUCC010000690.1 coordinate 14,067, forward strand.
ACTGGTTTATGGGATTTCACCACCCTTCAAGAAAAGCCATTAGAGGCTGTTTCCCCAAAGCCACAAAATGCTAAATATATCGACATTCCAATCAGTGACGAATCCAAGAAGGGATGCGCAAGTTTGGTAAGATCTTTTGTGCAAGTCAGAACCATTATTCCACATACAATCGATTCTCATAAATTTAGGAAGGAGATTTGTTATGGGGTTGTAATTGATGGCAAGAATGGTTTTGTCTTGGTTTCAAGGAGATATGTTCCACACGACATGTGTGACATTTCCGTGATATTCGCCGAATCTATTGATGTTGTTGGGAAAGTAGTTTTCATGCATCCTCATCTCAATTATGTAATTGTCAAATATGATCCATCTTTGATTTTAGCGGATGTGAAAACTCCTGAATTTGGTACTACCCCATTGCAAAGAAATGATAAATCATTCTTTATTGGTTACAACTACAACTTGAGATTAATTACTGAGGATGTGAAAATCAGCTCGGTGTCTTCCTTGAATGTCACAGCATGTCCAACCGCACCTCGTTATAGAGGTACTAATTTGGAATGTATATTATTGGACAGTAAAATCACCCACGAATGTGATGCTGGTATTTTGGCCGATAATGATGGAACTGTTCGTGCATTTTGGTTGACTTACTTAGGTGAGAATAATGATGTAATGTATAGAATGGGTTTGGATGTTACTGATGTCAAAGACGTGATTGCTTCATTACAATGTAACCAGATTCCCAAGAATTTAAGAATTCTTGAAGCCGAGTTTGCATCCATTACTGTGTTCAATGGGAGATCAAGAGGAATTTCCCAAGAATGGATCAGCAAATATGAAGAAGCTTCTCATGATCATATCAGATTTTTGGCTGTTGATAGAGTGGCTGCGCCAAGTTTAGGTCAACCTCCGTGTCCACTAAAGACTGGTGATATGGTTCTTTCGCTTAACGGTAAATTGCTCAAGGATATGCGAGACTTTAGTTGCATGTATGAAGATAAGAGTTTGGAATTCAGAATTGTTAGACAAAAGAAGGAAATGACAATACAGGTCCCTACTATTGATACGACAACATTGGATACTTCGCATGTGGTTTATTGGTCAGGTGCACTTCTTCAAACTCCACATTATGCTGTTAGACAGTTGATGAGGGAATTGCCCTCTGAGGTTTATGTGACTGACAAATCACATGCTGGTCCTGCCAATCAGTATGGTATTCCACTTATAACTTTCATTACCCATGTCAATGATCAAGAAACTAAAGATCTTGATGCATTCGTGAAGGTGGTAAAGGAAATCCCTGATCGAACTTTTGTAAAATTGAGATTAGTCACCTTTGATAACATTCCAGTTGCCATCACCTTGAAAACTGACTATCATTATTTCCCAACCAGTGAAATTAAAAAATCGAAGGATGAACAAAAATGGATAGAGATAGAGCACCAGAAAACGTAATTAGACATTTGGTTGTGAAACTTTCTTTATAATAAATATATGTCGGAAACACTCTTTGTAATTAAATCGTATATTGTGGAACTATGTACAAGTCATGCGATTGATCAATTATTGTTTATGAATTCAAGTATTTCGAATGGGGCCACCTTTTCAATGTTGTAAATCACTCACTTAGAGGAACCTAAGAATCTTCTTTAATTGTCCTCCTGCTTTGCTGACTTTGACCTTATTGTCTAAATGCTTTAAAGTTGGAGCACTGAAATTCCCATTTCCGTGGTTTCTACCAGATGGCTTTCTCTTGATTCCTGTTCCTCTCACAATTAGTCTATTGGCTGCAGCAGAACGGGTCTTCATTTTATTTCTCGTTTGAATTAAACTGTTCGCTATTGGCTTCTTTCCGAATACAGAGCGACCGACATTTTGCACTAGGTTCAAGAGCATGATTAATTGTAGTCTAAGTTTGTTGCTAAGGATGAAGAAACCCTATTGATAAAAGTTATGGGTGTTACAAAAAAATTTTCGTTCCCATGATATTGAGTCTATGCACGACCTTGAACTGATAAATGTGGGACATCATTGAAGGGCCTGTTTATACCACTAGATAATTTGGCACTTTGGTTTCAACTATCATCATCGTCATCATCATCTTCTTCTTCTTCTTCTTCTTCGCTTGAGGAGTATTCTCCCACGAGATTGCTAGTAGAAACATTGGCAGGAGTTGGAAATGAGTCTTTTGTTTGTGGTTCAACCTCGGTATTCAACTTCAGGGCCGTGGATGACACGACCGCTTCGAGGGTATGCGGAGTTGCCTTGGACCTAGGCTTTGGAATCTTGGTCCATAGCGGTTTCTTAACTGAGGATGTTTTTGTAGCTGGTGCTTCGTTGGATTTCTTTTTGGCCTCCTTTAACAATTTGAACCTTTTAAGTTCATTTGCCTCCTGTTGCTTGATATTTTGCTCCTTCAGAGCTTCTTTTTGTTTCAATTCTTCATAAAATTTGGC
>JAKUCC010000691.1:0-16500 GCA_030563365.1 Hemisphaericaspora xylanilytica
AGATGGTTCCCCGTCTGTTTTATAATCTGTTGAGTATGGTTCCAAGTTTCTTGCCAAATTATTAGAAACCTCGACAATTTCTTCTTTGCCCAAAAAGTCCAATATTGCTGAATTATGCAAAACATCTCGGTCACATTTCAAAATCTTCGTAACCAATTCCTCATCAGATAAGGAATTGAAAGCATGCAAATTAATACTAAACTGTTGAGCAATATCACGAGATAAGAATGTAATTCTATCAACATCATCTTTTTTCTTTGAAGCCAACTTCCTGATTTCCTTGGCCGAGAAGATTGCTTCAATCTCATCAAATATACCCTTTTCCATCAATTCATTGGCGATTTCTCTAGTCTTTGGATCTTTCCAGAAGGAATTTGCTGCTTGGTTACGATCAAGTTTCTCCCAGTGCAATTGTTTCAATTTCCTCTTTGGTCTAGGGAGATGGTCCATAAATGTTGAGATTCTTCTTTGATCGGGTGTTTTTGGTGAAGCCTTTGCCCCGAAAGCTGGTAATGGTGGTGCCGGTGGTGGAGGGCCACCATTCGATAAGCCAAATGGCGGAGGTGGTGGAGGTGGAGGTGGTGGTGGTGGTGGTGGCGCAGATGATCCACCAAGAGATGCTGGTAATGGTGGTGGCGGAGGAGGTGGTGGTGGCGCTGGTGCAGACATTGATCCGCCAAGCATTGGAGGTAGAGGTGGAGGTGGTGGTGCAGACATTGATCCACCAAGCATTGGAGGTAATGGAGGAGGAGGTGGTGGTGGTGGCGCTGGTGGTGTGCTAAGTGATTTCGAATCACCCGCCGAGTCGGTTCCTGATGTACCTAGTTTTGTTGGAGATAATCCTGATTCCCTACCAATTTCAGATGATGACGTCGTCAACTCTGTTGAGTCCGTTTTTTCAGTTGGCAATGATGAAGGTGCTGGTGGGGTTGCTATAGGTTTCGATTCATTACCTTTTACAGTTGATGAGGTTGAAGTGACCATTGGCGATCCTTGGTTCTGCTCGTCTTCCTCGATTGTCTCCTCGTCTTCTAAGGTAGTCGGTATAGCCGGTGCCTTCGCCACCTTATTGCTCAATTCCTGTAAGAACTTAGGATCCATCGCACCAATACTAGTCATTCGATTAACTCTCTTACGCTCACTTGATATTGGAGTTGATGTAACCACATCGCCAACCGATTCAACCTTAACTTTTCCTCTGAGATATTTATCTTCAATCCGATCTCTAATGTCATTGTTAATTGCTTTACTTGCACGTTTCGATTCTCTTTTCCTTCTTTTCTTTTCTTCATCTACTTCTTCTAATTTCTTCTTAAGCTCGCTATTCAATCTTGCCACTTCTTCCCATTCTTCTTTTATTTTATCTCTGAGTGATTTATCTATATCATGGTCATTGGTAAACAGATGTTCTTCTGGAATATGGCTCTGTTCATTATTTCCCTCCATGACGGAGAAGTCAATGTTAAAATCTTTGAAATTATTCTCCAATTCCCGCAATCTTTCCATAGCCAAGAATTTTTGACGAGCAAACATGGCACTATTATTATACTTCATAATATCATTAGATTCACTTTGTAAGCTTGCCAATTTTTTACGCAATTGGTCCAATTTCTCCAAATCATCGCTTCTAGCGGCTCGTCTCGATTCAGGTGGAAATTTTGGTTCTGGCTCCTGTTCTGTATCTGATTCCGAGCTAGATTGATATTGTTCATTTTCTGAGTCGTGTTCGCTTTCTTCATCTTGCTCGGCTTCGGAGATTTGATAAGGACTAGTTCCATCGGAATATACTTCAAACTCGGTCATTTCTAATTCACGAGCCATATTTTCTATATCTCCCATTTGATCCCGCAATGCTTGTAAACGCTTCAGAGGTTCAACTGGAGTGCCAAATTTACGATTATCCAATTTGTATTCAGTTCTTTTCCTGTAAATCTGTCTCTTTAATTTATTTGCCAATTCCTCATTAGTGGTCTTTAACGAAACAGAAGTCTTGCCACCTGAATACTTGGTTTCAATTTCTGCGTTCTCCGAACTATTCAACATGATTAGAAGTTCCCTCATTTCTAACTCATGTTCTTGCTTTACCTTCAAATGTTCACGCTTCAATTCCTCCAATTCTGCGGTCAATTCATTTGCCCTTCTTCTTGTTCGTGACAATACAGTATCCTGTTCCTTGATTTCGGTTGTCATGCTATTAATAAGACTTTCAGCACCTCTGGACAATTGAATTTTCATCTCATCTCGTTCGGCAATTGCTTCTTCCGCCATTCGCTTATACTGCCGTACTTCTTCTATTGCCTTTTGATACATATCATCAGTAGACATTCTAGAATATAAGTCATTAATTGCAATCCCCACGGCGGAATCATCATTTGTAGTTTTAGATAATGTAACCTTCTGAATCAAACCATCCAAAAGTCGCAAACTTCTTTCAATTTCCTGTAAGTCGTTATTTTTCTCGTGCTGAGTTAAATAAAGATGTTGAATGGCACTTAATAAATATGCTTGGGCATGTGAATCTTTGACGGTATTCCAAAGAGATTGAATCAATTCAACGGGGTTATCCAAATCCAAATTCTCATCAATATTTCTGCTTCTCTTTAATTCTTCTTCATCCTCTTGCTCTTGGAGTTGGTATTTATAACATTGTTGATTTAAACTGTCATTTCCCAATTCTTGGAATTTTTCCAATAATTCATTTAATCCGGCGGTCTTGAACTGTGTTCGCAAATGGATTCTGAATAGACAATCCGGGCCTTGTTCAACAATCGTATTTATTAACAACATTGTTCCCAAGCAGTATTCACCCAAATAATTTTCCAGGTTGTGAGTAGACGATCCTGCATGTGAAGACTTGAAATCATCACTCGCTCCAACTAAGGAATTCATGTACTTTCCCCGTCCATCAATTGTCTTGTCCACTAGTTTCAACCAAAGTTCAAATCGTTTGTATTGTTCTGGTGCTGGTGGTTTTCGAACTAATTGTTTATTGGGCTTCATAGGATCACCTGGCTTGGCGCTCTCAAATTCAAAATGGGGTTTTCTAGGTATTGCATCTAATGCTTTCAATGCTTTATGATAACTGCTATGATCACGATAATAACTGCTGGCATTCTTCTTTTTGTAGTATTCAATCACAAATGTTAATGTTTCGGCGGCAAATTTCCTGGTAATAATTCTTGGTGACAATAACGAGCCAGAAATTGCCGTTACAAAGAGGTCAACGTCATGTATCACTCGTTCTGCTCCTAGTTTTTGATTCATCATAGCCTGTAATGTCTTAAGCGTGTTTAATTCACGATCAAATACATCAGCGTTAATGTCATTGTGCTCGCTACTGGCGATTTCTTCTTGAACTTTAATTAAATATGCTGATAATGATGCATCCCCTTGACAATCATAAATGAAACTTCTCACCCAATCGATAGGTTCTGTTCTTAATGATACCCAAAGTTTATTTAATTGTTCTGCCAGTATGGTTTTTGATAATAGTTTCTTTGAATACCATTCGGGAGTATTTGCAACCCCAGAATCGTCTCTACTCATAATCATCCGTTCTTGACGATTACGTTCTGCAATTTTATCTTGACATATCAACATCCATTTTTTTTCTGGCGTGTAATTTATCATGGTTTGCTTTGCTTGTGGGGGTAAAGATCTAAAATCTCGTTTTTCCATCAAATCTTTAAACATGCGATCAATTTCGTAGATTGATTCTGGTCGTTCCAATTTGAAATCGCCTGATAACAATGATGTATCAGCACTAATAGGCATGGATATCATGGATGTGTTTGTAGGTTTTCGGCTTAATTGTTTCTTTCCTGTTACTGTGTCACTAGATGTTGTTGAAATACTAAATGCAGACGCATGGCGATTGTGGTGAGAATGTGTTATTTGAGGATTGGGGACGATTGATATATTGGGGATTGATGACGATCTATTAGTTACTGATTTGCCTAAGCGATTTTGATATTGTGCACCATCGGATACTATACTTGCACTATCACTTGAAGATACATCCGATTGACTTTCATTTATTGATCTATCCTTTCTCTTTACACTGAAAATAGAACTTGATGATATTCGATGAGGGTTTAGTTGTTGTCGACTCGTGGTGCCATTCGGACTTGCTGATTTGTATGCCATAGAAGAATTTAATTCGTCATTGACTGAAGGCGGGAGGTGGGACATGGATGTGTCCACCATGGGTCTTCTTCTCATGGTAAATCTGTATTACTTATTAACAATAGAACTAAAATGGAATGCTCTGAAAGTGGGGTATTAAATAAAATTGTTGTCTGTGTAGTTTTCTATTTTGAAGCGTTGCTCAGTTGCTGGTTGGCAGTGGTTACACACAACTTATGATTCTTGCTCAGGCGTTTTTGCAAAAAATCTGCAAATAGATAAATCAGTAGCACACTAATGGAAGGGAGGGTAGAGTGGTTGTTGGTATATGTATGTACAAATGGTATATCTGAGTGTGGGCGTGGGTGGGTGTACGTGTAGTGTGTATATTTGAATGTGGTTACACTGATTGATTTAATTTTTTGTATGGGGAGTATGGCAAAGTATGAGTTGGCTGGTTAGGATAAGGTGTTATGTTTTTTTTTGGTTTGCTTCTACAGAGAGAAAGAAAGAAAAGAATCAGACAGACAGACAATAAAAAACAAAACACAATAGAAATTAAATTACTTTTAGTTTATAAATTAAATAAAATAAAAAAAAAGGTTAATTATAAGTCAAAACTAACCACACCAGAAAAACAAAAAACATAGGGAGGGGGGGAGGGAAGGCGGTTTGGTGTGTATCAAAGGTGCATACCAACAGTTTAACCAATAGCAAAGGAGGAAAACTATGTTTGTCAATAGTATATAGTACGAGGCGTGAGTATTTTCCAATACGTCACTAGCATGTTCACATACAGAGTCACTGAAGAAACTACATTTAATCACTTGAGACATTTGATCCACTTATTATTATTATTATTATTATTAGAGAACAAAAAATATTCTCTTTGGGAAAGAATTGTATGTTACTCAAACAGTGTCGGGTTGTGTGGAACAAACCTACACAACCCGATATCATAACTTCATACCTTGGCCATATTTCTAGATTGATAGTGGAAGAGTTTCAATGATATGCTCCTTTTTTTAACCATATTTAGAAATTTCCCTTGACCACATTATTCCCCTTGTTCTACCCTCTTGTTCTCATACCAATGGTAGAATTCCCTCAACCATATTTGGGGAAATCCCAGACTATCAATTTGAACGATTTCTCCATTTCCCACCCTTGCACCATTTTTCTCTAATGATTACATACCATTGTTTCTGTGTAACAAATTCCCAATTTCGAAACAAACAATTTTTCTTCAAGACAAGCGAACTATAGACGACGATAAACATGTCATAGTAATAACTTACTCCATTAGGTTAAATAGCCAGTAAATATTCAAAAATGGAAACAAACGCGTACGCAACAAAACACGAATAATCTCACCGTGATTGGGGAAGTTTATAAATAGAAACTCAATTACATATGACATCTACAAAATTCTAAAGGTAAAAGTATTTATCATGGCATTCCAATGACTTTCTCTCCAATTCCCATCATGTTAGAATAGCACTCGCTTTCGGTATATCTCCAATTTCGTAACCAAGAGAAACTACTACTAAAACTATCAGTTTAAAAATAACACGTCTTGCATTGTCATGATTCTGACACTTGGACCCTGTCATTATAAACAACTTCTACATCTGGATCGAAATCACTTCTCTCGAGAACTAATCGCAATAGACGGTTTAATATAGGTGCCAAGCGGGCAAAGAACAGCTTGGCCGTCTTTCCTTAAATCGGTTAAAACGGGTGCTTTTATAACACGATCTTTTTCACTTTTGTGTTTGTTCCGGTGTTATGCTCCCGCCAAAACAAAGAATTCTTTCGTCGATTGCAAAATCGGCTCCTAAAAAATCCAGTTCCGAATTGTGGATTTATCGCTTATAAGAAACTGATACGAGATTTTGTAAAATTGGGGTTAATTTAGAAAGATGACTTATCCCCGGTATTAACCCACTAATCAAAGTCCTGGTTTCGCGTTAGTCTTCCCACATTGATAAATCTTGATCCAAGCATCTAAAACAGAAATATCAAACATGCTTCATTAAAAATTGCGTACAAAATTCTATTTCGTCATATCATACACATTACATACTCCCATAATTACCCCCCCTCCTCCATTCAATGATTCTCAAGATTTTCTGCAATCATCTCTAAAGTCTTGTCTAAATCATTATCTAGTTTTTCTCGAAATTCTTTCGATCTTGAATTTGACCTACCCAATCCTTCTTCCGATTGCATTTCCTCGTCTACGCCCTTGTCTGGTTTATTATCGACATCTTCATCTGACTTATTCTCATTGTCTTCATTTCTTACTGAATTTTCTCCATTTTTAGGTTCCGATGTAACTTCCTCTACATGTTCCCCTTCAACTTCATTGTCTTCTTTTTGTTCGAATTCATCCCTATCTCTAGTCACTTCCATCTCATCTCCTCCATATTGGTCCCCTTCTTCTTGGAGCTTATGCTGTTCTTCCTCAGTAGGCTGAAGAGGAATTGGAGTTTGATTAATTGAATCTCGGTTACTATCCACGCCGGGTACTTCAACAGGGGTCTTTGGAATTAAATAACTAAACCCTTCATAATTTATTTCATCCAAGTTGATTTCATGAAGTTGATTGATATTATCCCAAAATCCCACCTTACTCCAAAAGAGTTTTACTCTTATCAAAATCAACATAATATAAATCTTGATCAACTTTGATTGTTCATCAGCACTTATTTCCTTGGGAATAACAATCGTTTCAGTTGAGTTTGAATGTATTCCCGATGAGTTGGCGGGGACCGCCATGGTAGGAGCACTTAACTTAAACACATTAGATTTGATAAGTCTCAACTTTGCAAAAAAATCACACAAGTTCCTCAACTTAATCACACAATAATTACACAACGGATAGCTAACAAGCAAATCCTCATTGTTATGTGATTCATATATCTTTAAATAATATAATCGACAATGTTCCAATGAATCAGTCCTATCTTCTTCACAAAATGAACATGGATCTTGTATCGCCACAGGAGGAGAATTCGAATGTATCGAGCCTCGATAGGTAAGTTTAAAACTCTCATTTATACCCTTGATTGGTTCAATCGAAACACGCCCATCAATCATTGAACCCCAAAAGGTTTTACCCTTCTGCCAACGGTTTAATAATGCTGATGAGTTTGGCAAAGCAGGAATCGTGGATAAACTATTCTCCAATTCATCATGCCAAATCTTCTTAAAGAATGGTAATGTTTTCAAATGGATCAAGTCAAATTGAAAGTTTGGATTGATCAAAGTATATACAAATTGTTTGAAATCTTGCTTGTAATTATTCAAATCTAATCGTATTGCGTTAACTTGCGGAGAATAAATAATTGATTGTATTTGTTGCCAATGGTAAAAGGTATCACCATTTTGATGAATACCATCATTCTGAGGATTGTCACTACTATCCATATTGCCAGCGTCATTTCCCGTGGTTATGACGGTGGTCGTTGTGGTTGATATTTGATCAAAACTAAACAGGCTTTGTTCAATTCTGGGGGTATTTACCACTGAAAGTCTTTGCTGATTTTCAATCTTCACAAACATCTCCTTTAAGTCCCTCAACTGTTCTTGTAAATCTTCAATAACGCGGTCCTTCTCATCAAGTTCTTCTTTCAATTTGCGGTTCTTAACCTTGTAATTGTGAGTTTCTCTCAGAGCTTCACTAACCATATTGTTTGCTTCATTAAACAAACTAGCGGTCAAATCTTCAACTTCAGCTGACAATTTACTATTTTCAACTTCAGCTTTATGACGTAATTCATTAGATTCCTTGTTATCTTCTTGTAATTTGATATACTTGGGTAACATTATTCGATAATTGCGGTCATTTTCAACTAGCGTTGCGTTTTCTTGCTTTAACGCATTTACAGTCTTACGTAATGATAGAATCGTTTCTTCCAACTCCACTTGTTTATTGACAGCTGTCACTAATTTCGTTGATAGGTGACCAACTTCTTCAGCTAGACGATCATCTAGAACTTGAAATTCACCCATGGTTGGTCTATTAGTCTTATATGCTATGATTAGTTTTCTATAGTTATTTCCAACTGATTGATCAGCTTACTATTAGCACGTTTGGCAAGTTTAAATGGCAACGGACAAATTGGAAAGTGGAGATTGTGATCAATTTAATTTTATTATTTAATTTTTCTTTTTTGTTATTTTACTGTGGGACTGCATATAATGAATACAATCGAAGTTTGAACACACAACCCTTGAGAACGCTTTACTACACTACAAGTAGAAATAACAGCCAACTAAGTGTAAGCTACAAGCCAAGCTGGGTGTTATAGAGAAGAAATAGAACCTATCTCATAGAATGTTCTAGTGGATTTCAGAGAAATATACATGTGCTCGCAAGATTCACCAACCCACAGGTTCAGGAACAATCTGTCTGAGTATGGAATGTTGTTAAAAAAATCGTTGTCAACTGTCGCGTAAATTGGACACTTTTCATTTCCAAATTACTTCACGATATTCCTTCCTATTACCTTTTGTGGGCATAGGCATCCAATAATGGCGAATGGATTCTTGTAATGGAACTAGGATATCACAATACTTGGATTTTTGTATTACGATATACCAATGGTGGGATTCGTATTGTACGTTGAAGATATCACAATGCGGGGGTTTGTGTGCAAATTGGACTGCTATTATGAGGTTCAAGCAATACTAGGTGGGATTTATCTTATATCACTAACTACTCAACGATAGGAACAGGATTCGAACCTAGGTGAGTTTATCGCAATGTTTGGACTAATTGGTATATTGCATGAGGATATTATCAATCAAGACGAACTTTAACGTATCTTTCCAAAAGACTTAGCCCGAATTGTAAAACTGGAGGAACTCTGTGGATCTCTCTGTCGTTTAGTAATATTGGTCAAATAAATCGCAGTTAGTCTAGAGCTTAGCTTTGTTCGGTCTATAGTTTTGATTCTTCTCTTGGAATATGTTAACGGACATTACGGAATGTAAAAAATGGCAAGCAATAGACTTTCATTTTTCAACACGAATAGTTGCATCCTCTATTTTGACAGTCGGATACATAAGGGAACCGAGAAAACAAGTATTAATCCCTCGGGTAGACCCGTAGGCATACCTTCAACAAAGGCTGTGGGTATTGAGAAGGGGCTTTTTTACAGTTGGGTTTTGGCTCCATTTATTCCATCTTGTTATTTACCAAACTATAAAACCTATATAGTGAACGAATTGAGCAACCAACGAAGCTTTATGTTATTGTTGTTAAAGTTGTATGCTGTCTCGGATTGGTCACGCGATGGAAAGAACGAAGTGATATCCGTTTCAATATATTCCCATCCTAACTTTCAGAAAATATGGCTGCAAAAAACCAACCAAAAAAAAGAGAAAAAATGTTCATACTCAAAATGACGCGGAAATGTGAATCAACCACAGGAAATATGACCTCTGAATTAAGGAAATCTCTCACAAATTTATCAAATAGTACTTGCCGTTGGTTTCTTCCTGATAACATTCTATTATGGTATTTTCAATACATTGATCGAATGACATAGCTACGAACTTTCTCTTTTGCTTGAGCGACGTTGACTACAGATATTAATGAGAAACCAATAATTGCAATGTAGCTTCTCTCAACCATTTATAAGAACATATCTATGATGCATGTTAGTAAAGAAGGGGTGAGGAGCTACGGAGTGCGAGGATAAAACGATAACCAATACCAGGTCAGTGCATAATTGGCTATGTTACACAACCTTATCTAGCAGGGCGGTGTTTAGTTTGTTCATCGAAACCATGTTAAAATAGCAAACCAACTGGAAAACAAAACACCTTGTTCCACCCTTTACGGCTATTAGACCTCGCCCACCCCCCTTTTTTAGGACATTTGCGCCTGGAATAGTATCTTCGCCCAAATGCGTTCTTTTCCAGAAAACAGAAAGCTGTCTGGATAAATGGAAGTGCCAAAACCCGCTTAAGGAGTTTAAGCCCTTTGTTTTGAAATTGTGGCATTCCATCAATCCGATGCATGCAAAATTTATTTTTGGAATTTACGCGCGGGAGAAAATTTTCTCTTGAAAATTTCTTTTTTTTTTTCTTTTGGCTTGTCGCTACACATTTATCCGAGAATTTGACTTTGGTGTTAAAGTCCGCATACAACAGGTTAAGCAGCGTGTGCGGGATTGTAGCCAATGTGGTGGTTTGTCTCGAGTTGTGATGCACCTTCTGAATCACCACACTACATCAGACCCCGCCTCTTTGTTTTTTTCCCAGGAGGATTATTCCAAGGAGATTAATGCACCATAGAAGGGTTAGTGAAGGTCTGTGTAGCCGTTGATCCTATCAGGAATGAATACACCAAATGACAATGTGTGAAATCAAAAGAAATGCGAGCAAATGTGAGAGTGGGCTTGGGGTCTCTTGATAACGCATGTAGCCAATAAAGATAATTCTGGACAAAAAGGAAAGAAATTCGTTAAAATTATTCGAACGGTGAAATTGTCTAAAATTTTTTCTTTTCAATTTTTTTGAAAGCTCCAGGCGAGAGGCAATGCACACGAACCTGAAATGAGTCAACATGAGAAATTTCATTCAAGGACTTCGGGATATGAGCAGTTTGCTGCCACTTGCCATTTCTTCTCAATTTTCCCAGTACTAAATTGCTTATGGCGCTATTGCTTCAGAATGTGTCATTCTCAATTTCGGATCTATGGATCAGTGCCTGTATGTTCTAGACTGATGGAATATGTGTGTGCCTAATGAGTGATTTAATTGCAGCTTCGCGCATCACCAGAACAATTAAACGCCTCAAGTACAAACCGAAAATAATTTCTCTTACCCCCCCCTCCTTTCTCCCCTCGCCATTAGACCGAGTTAAAAAATAAAAGATTAATTCTTCCGCTGTGCCCAAATAAATTACTCATGTCAAATGTCAATCTGGAAAATTATAAATTGATGAGGAAATCCCAATTTATTCAATTCATATTCTCTGGTTTTCCTTTCTCTATTCATAACCTGTTTCGTTAATAACTCGTCAGTGTATCTCACTTATAACTCAAACAAAACAATGATTTCTCAACCACAACAACCAGTTCTCAAGATGACTGCTGCTGAAAAGGAAGCTCAAATTATGCAAGAAATTAGAGCCAATGCAAAGAAATTTGATACCAAATTTGAAGGTTCTTTCTTTGGTGAATTCTTTGGTTTCGCTATTAAGAAGTAAACTATTACAAACAATGCCTTGATTGTGCACATTTCATAATACCAGAGGTTGCGATAACCGGACTACTGGGTGCTTTTTTTGTTTACGTTTGACGGTTTTTATAGATTTTTATGGGTTTAGTTCTTGTTTAATTTTCTTTTTAATATATTATTACTTTAGATTGTGAAAAATTTGCATTCAAATGTAGGAGTTAGATATTCGGTGAGAGGAACTCCGAAGGAATACTCTTTCGTTTGATTTGTGTAAGCCCTCCTTGATAGTCGCTAATTCACATGATTGGTTTTTTTTATTACACAATGCAACATCATCCATTATCGAAGTCTCTCGTAATTGGTTACATTTTTTTTTACGAGTAAGTCCCAGTAATTTTACAATTGAGAAAAGGTTCTGTTGTGTTATACAAAACCACACAACTTGTGCAACTCCATCATCCAGCTTCCTTGCGACTTCTACTTCGCTTGCACTTGGAATTCTAAACCACCAAAAACAAACTACAAAATTAAGCAATCAACCACATGGGGGGACGCAACACGGATGAAACCTTCATCAATTAAATCAGACATCCGGAGCAATATACTCTCCAAACCCTTAACATTGCTCTCAGATCGAATAAACCAAAGCATCTAGTGCTGTGGGTCTTGGGGTGTATGAATCTGGGAGGAAACAGCAAAATCAATTTTCTTGTTTGTTGCAAAAACGCATTATTGGTCAACATGTATACGATAGAAATTGTACAATTAGAAATACCCGCTGCCGTATAACATACCCACCAAAAAAGATCTGGTGGTTGCAAAGAAAAGCCAATCAATTTCAATGCATCTAAACAGTCGAGTATCAAAAACATTTGGTGATACATGCAAAGGGATCGCACATCAACATCGGAACGAGTAGTACAACTTACAAATTGTATTTAAAAAAATCACTCAAGTATATTAAACAATTCTATCAAGAATATATATTATTAAATGTGAAAAAAAAACAACTGTATAAACCATCTTCAGACTACTCCTTAATAATGTAAAGCATACTTGGATCTAGCTCTTAACTTAGGACCATTCAAGTAAAACAATACTGGAATAGAAATCATCGCGATTGCAATGAATGCCAAAACACTTGAACCCCAGGCAACTGGGAATTCCTTGGTCCCCAAATTCATATATAATGGTCTACCAAATAATGGGAAAGAACCGGCAACCGCACTTCTAAACAAATTATTACCAGCAAAAATTGAACCAACATATTGGAAAGATCCAGCAATGAAACAGAACAAGGTTTGGAAAATCAAAAACCCACCACTGGCAAAAAGACCCCCACCAATCAAAGGACCAATCCAATGGGTATGGGTAGTAGCAGACCAACCAAAAATGAAAAGTCCAACTGGCATAAGAATAGAGCCGGCAATAGCAATTGGCATGAACACTTCTGGTTGAACCCCTTTACCATCAAGAATACGTTGGGTGAAAATCTTCCTAATGATAGGAATATAGATCAACGCGGCAAGAACAATACCAATAATACAGGAGAAATAAGTGCAACCCAATTGAATCAAGGTGAATCCACGAACTTCGTAAAAGTAGATTGGATAAACTTCAAAGAACAAGTAAAAAATACTGTAGACCAATGCAATATAGATATTAATGGCCAAAATAACTGGTTCCATAATAAAGATTTCAATTGGTCTCCATAAAGTATCCTTGATAATTTCATGAGTAGTCATTGCCCTGTTTTCCAACTCACCTTCAGATGTGATTCTTTCATTACCGGTGATTGCTCTCAATCTTATAGCCCTACGATATAAGATAGTCTTACCATATGTTTCTGGTAATGTGAAGAACAACATGATGAAGGAGAAACCACTCAAAATACACATAAACCAGAAGGTCCATCTCCAACCGGCTTTCACAGTCAAGATAGCACCAAAGAATGGACCAAATGATGGACCACAAACAGCACCAAGTGCCCACGAGGCCAAACCAACTGGGATATAAGGTGGAGACAAAACATCACTGACACTAGCACCACCAGTTGCCAAACATGGAGAAGCAAATACACCACAAATAAATCTTAAAATACATAAACCAGCAATGTTATTAACTAATGCTGTTGGAATTTGTAAAATAACAAATATGAACAAGGTCCAAATGTAAATTGAAGTTCTACCAAAGGCAGCATTTTCCGAAAGTGGACTAAACACTAATGGACCAACGGCATAACCCAACACGAACAAAGTCAAGGGTAAGGTAGCCACAACTTGACCAATCCCAAACTCCTCCATAATTTGATAGATACCTGGAGTATAAACGGCTGAACCCATATACACTGATGTTGTCAAGAATGCAACTTGGAAAATCAAAAATGCCTTTTGATAGATTGGCCAATTTATTGGATTTTCGGGATCATCATCCCCATCCCAGGAGACTATGATATTGTCATCAGGAATCTTGGTACCTGCAGAAAATGCGGATGAATCTGATGGTTGCACAACTTCAACTTCTTCCTTATCAAATCCTTCTGGATCAACAGTCTTTTCTTTGGTCTCATTAGTTGGTGATGGAGGAGATTTGACTTGTTTCTCTTCCAAGTACTTATCGGGTATTATATAATCCTTAGCTTCTTCAGGATATGAAAAGTATTTATGCTTTGAAAGGTGGTAAGTTACCCTTCCAAAGAAACTGTCTCTTACAAATGTGTAAAACATTTTATATTATTTGTTTGAGTGATTATGATTATTATTGAATAGCTTAAACGAATGGTAAATGTTTCTTCACTTTCCGGGAGATGTCCTGGAATATTTATACTTGATTAACCTCTTGCGATCAGTTGGTGTTGCCGCTTGTTAAAGCCCTATGAAAATTTTAGTTGAAATAGTCTCCCCCAAAAAAAAAAAATAGAAAATAATTTTTGCGATCCATCGGGCGGACCGCATATAAAAATTTGAGTTAAAAGCGAAATAATAAAATATTTTTCCACATCAAATAATCCATCGGTGGTTTCCTGATGGGGAAATGTCGGGTGTAAGAATTTGTAATTATCCATCAAATATGGGCGTACCTAGATTCCACTTGTTCCTGAACTACACCCTAGTGGTTGAATTGGCTATTTTTATCTCAAGATAACTACTACATCCTTAAGATCTCCTATCTTGATAACATGGAAGCCCCTAGAAGGATATCCTCATTATTTGCCCAAGCTAGCTTCTCCCGTTTGTTTGTTTGTTTGTTTGTGTTGGTCAAGAATGACTCACAAAAAATAAAAACAGAATTGAAGTATGCGTCAACAAACGAAATGCGAATGATTTTAGATTCTGGGTGATAGTGAGAGAAAGGTTCACCACTTGGTATCCTCGATAATCTAGTTTATCTTCTCTGCTAGATTATACCAATAAATATTGCTATCATCAAAAACTATAGCTTTACATAGTGGGGAGCAATTCTGACATAAGACTTGCTACATAGCCTGCCCGTGTTCCCTAACTAGATAACAACATTTACAAATTCGGCAAAAAGCATAATTCTTCCATCCTCTATTTGATAAATAGAACCACCCTTCGGTTTTAAAGAGACTGGAACAATGGAATACTATGGATTTTTATTTCCGTCTATCGAAGGTAGCTCCGATTCCGACGATAACCAGTGAGGTTAGAAGGTGTCCAGATCCTCACCCATGATATTTTCTAAATTAGGTAATCGGAAAGTTTAGACGGTGGAAAATAACCCAATTATTTTTTACTTTATTTTTTACTTTTTTTTTGCAATTACTTTACATTTGCTGATTAATTATAGGGCCAGATCCAGTTCGGTTTGCCACCAACAGGAGAGTATTGGCATTTTATGGTTGGGAAAACTAAACGGTTAAATCGGAGCTCAATAATACGTAATGAATTTTTCCTAAACAATATAAGAATTGCGTTATCACTTGGAATTAAAAACAACAAAATGAAATGCGCCATGGTGGTAAATTGTTGGCTGCATTTGACTGCCTCGGTCTTTTTTTGGGTTTGAACAGAGGGTACTATCAGGGATATATTGGGACGAATCTCTCCAACAGACATCCCAACACTTTTGAACAAGTCTTTCCGTGTATCGTGGAATAGTCTCGCTGAACAGCGAAAGGAGGGAAAGAATAGTTTTGAAGAAATAAGAAAAAAAAGTTTAAAGATTTGCTAACGGAAGATACCGCACCTCAGTTCTATGTAAATGTAGATCGAAATGTATATCATTGATATTTTCAGAAAACAGTATCAACCTGAACGCTGATTCGATGTCAATCTGAAAACATCTACAAGATGCAAGATGAACTGGTATGGATTAATCGAACCATACCAATTGTTGCAATATCTCTGATAATCGTATATACTTCCCAATTAGACTGACAGCAACCTACAATAAAATTCTGGATCTAAGAAGCCATCTTTTGAAAATTTTAAGTTTACCATTCTCATTCCCCTCAGCCGCCACAGTTTCTGATAATACGTCAACATGATTTGTTATGTGTTTGTATATACTGAATTTGGCAATGATCGGTCCTATTTCTATATATGGAAAGAAAGACCGGAAAATGCGAAATTCATCGGGTGAAAGTGAAACGGCTTTAAAAATTTCTGGTTCTCCGGAAGTTTACTAATACGCCACAAATGAAATGAACACAAACCGAAACTGGAATCAAGATCATGTGATTATAAAAATGGTGCTCTCCAAATCTTCATATGAATATATAGCTACAGATAACTCCCTGGCTAACAAAATTTCGTTTAATATATATTTATGAGCTACAAAAATAATAGATTGTAAAGTAATAAATAAGAAAGTGGAATCACCTAATAAACATGAACAATAAGTCAAACCATCAAGAAATAAACACACAATACTACCACCAACTTACAACTTGTTAGCAGGAATGGCTCTACCAATAGTAGTAACATCGTCATAAATCAAAGTGGTAAGGAAATCAGAATATGCTTCAGCAGTAGCTTGTGGAGCAAAGTATTCAAGAGCCTTCTTGAACTTGTTTCCTGGCTTAGCAGTGGTGAGCAACTTGGCGTATTCTTCTTCCAATAATCTCTTAACGTATTGTTTGGTGACAACTTGTCCAGCATCAGTCTTAGCACCATGAGTAACCCATTGCCAAAGTTGGGATCTTGAGACTTCAGC
>JAKUCC010000692.1:0-16477 GCA_030563365.1 Hemisphaericaspora xylanilytica
TCTCAAAATGAACCATCATATACATCCTCTCTTTCATACGTCTAATACCTACCCACCCGCACACCTTCACCCATCTTCACTCGCCATCCTCTCCACCTCACGTTTCAACGCATAATTCATATCCCCAAACCCCCGACTCACCACCCACCGCACCAATCCAAACCACCCCCAAAACCAACTCAACACCCCACCATGAAACTTCTCCTCCTGCGCCACCACCGTCCCACCACCAACCTCCTCGAATCGAAAAGTATGCGTGCCAATTAATATCCACCGCCACCACAACACCCCCCTCGTGGTGAATTCACGCGGGTTGTTAACGAGTAGTTTCGGATATATCGTAATCACAATCTTCCTGATTGGACATAGTCTGATCTCGAGGATGTCTCCTTGTGAGAACGCACGGGCGTTCGGGGAAGAGTGGTTGGAGAAGTTTATGATGTATGGATTCCACCATTGGTGGGAATTGTAATTGTGGAAGACGTGGCGGACTTGTGAGGGTGGTGCGTTGATTTGGATGCTGGTTGTGATTGTAATTGTCATGATGACTGCTGATGGAGGAGTAAGAGGAAAGGATTGGTTGGGTTTTCGGGGTGGAGTTTAGTGGTTGGTGTTGCTCTTTTTTTTTGTTTTGCAGCAATCGAAAAGATCGATATCGATTGCTATTTATTGATAGGGTGGTCATCTATCATGACTACCCAAATGTGATAATATCATACCTAACAAGGTATCCTTCTTACGATAAACACAGAGAATTATAAAAACTATTTACAACTTTTCTTCTTTCAATTCGGTCCCGTCATTCTTTAAGATATTATACCCCCAAAATCCAATCACATTAAGCACTCCGACTCTCCACCCATTAAACAACCCCAATGATTTCACCCGTTCCCAAAGACTACACTCTTCATCAACCCCACCTGAATTATATTCAACAATAAGATTTTCATCAGTAATGGTAATAACCTTATTTGAATCATGAGATTTACTCAATAGTAAAAATCCCAATTGCGCTTTACGTAATAAATTCTCAACTGGTAATTTGATGAAAAATTCCATAATCAATGAAATCAAATTGACAAATGTATATACATTAGGCAGCGAATATGAATCGATATTGAATTTGATGAATAAGATATATGGTGCGGCTTTGCGGAATATACTGGTTGAAAATTGGTGGAGGATGGTAAGGCATACAATTGGCCATGGTGGGTGCGAAAGGTAATGTAGGGGGAAATTACGAATCGATTCACGTACTGAGCGAGTAGATACTGTAGGAATGAGTTGATTATTTTCTTCTGTTTCTTGTTGTTGTTCATCTTCTTCAATACCGATTGGTGTGGTAAATTGAGTCAACATCAACTTCACTCTAATCAAATCCAATGGCATTAATACTAATCCTGTCAAGACACATGCTGATACTGAAAGCCATAAACTTCTAAATGGGTCATTAGAATGGGTCAAGTCGAGGAAAAATGGATCAGGTACTCCTAAAAATGGCGATACAAACCCAGTAATCCAAGCTTCAATTGTTCTTGAAAGGGTTTGATAGATGAACGATGCATTTATTCCTCTAAATAACGCAAATGGTCCATCTTTATTGATGATTGAAGTTAGAATATCTACTGTGTGGATTGATTTGGGGGTGATTTTCTTGTGATATTTCGATTTCTTGCGATTGAGTGATAATGTTGATGAGGATTTATAAGTAGGTATTGGCATCGGTGTTGATGATGTTGTTGTTCCTAGTGGTGAAGCATTCGCATCTTGTTGCATCGAGTTTTGATTTGACCATACTTGTTGTTCGAGATTTGGTTGGAAGTAGTTAATTTCTTCTTCATCTTCATTGTCCTCGTCACTAGTAAAACTTCGTGATAATATATTTACATCATTTGTATTGTCATCTAATAATCGTTTTGATTTAGCAGTTGATAGTTTCCTTGGTTTATCAAATTCAAATTTTCCAACTTGTAATACCAATCTTACAATTTCCAATGGTTGGGATATCAATACCTTCATATAATTCTTGATGAAATTCCAAACCAAATTCTTGAATAGTTCACTTAGATTATGTAAGTCAAAGTATTCATTAAATTCTAAATCATAGATATAATTCTTATCACCACTATTTCTTGCAGTAGCACTAACAACACCACCAGTGGTTGCATTGGAGTTTATGCCTAGACTACCAGTTCCAGTTCTTCCGAATGATTTCAGTATAAGACCCGAATTATTGATAACCTTGTCGATGTTTGATGTTGATAAGTTTGCGGTGATTGGTTTGTTGGTGGTGGTGTCGATTAATCCTACATCCTTCTTGAATATGACTGAGTAACCAGCGTTGAATGAGTCGTGGTCATAGTAAGGTCGTAATTGCTTGGAGTCTATTAGATTGGATGTCATTTAAATACTGTTGTGAGATGAGGTACACCAGTGATCGGATGACAGCTGATGAATTTGCTTTGATTTGACTGACTAATTGGTTGATTGATTGATTAAATTGATTGAATGATTTTTTTTTTGTTTTATTTTATTTTTGTTTGTTTAGGATGCACACCGTTTTAACTTACTACTTACTACTACCACTTACTACTACTACTATAACTACAACTACACTCAACACACTGAAAGACACTAAATATGTATAGAATAGACAAGTATAGATAAAATAGTACTCCTATCACTATTAAATAGTCACTACAATTAATAAAGATAATCCAAGTAAACTCAATTTCTATTATTACATAGAACATGTCTCTCTTTCTACTAGTACAGTCCAGTCAATTTGCACCCAAATCGGACATCTCATCAATTGATCAACCACCACCACCAACATCTTAACATAAAACAAATCAATATATACAACAATAAGTGGAATTACAACATAATCTGTGTTATAACCACACAGATATAAACAGAATATACTCTTTTTTAAGAGCATGGATGTTCAAATATACCCACCAAATGATAATACCTCCACATCATCCTATCAATAAAAAGCTTCTCCTATAACCATCGTCTATCACCTTTCATGACACTTCACTTGTAATTTACCCTCTCATATTATCTCTTCTAATATTACAAAATATCAAACCAACTACACTACTCACGCATACACGCCCCCTACCTTACTTTACTCTTCCCATTTACTCTCCTCCCTTCTCCGCCTCCTTCACCAATTTCGACTTTTCAATCAAAAACTCACCCAAATACTTCAACGGATCCTCGGGTTTCTTATTGCCAACCTCTTTTAATCCTTCTAGTAAATATTTGGTTAAATGCTGGTTGAGATATCGCCTTATTGAAGACCCACCTACAATTTCGTGCATTGGTGGTTGGTTCTTATTGTTGATGTTGTTGGTTGTATCTATTTGGTGGTGGTCATGAGATGATGATGGTTCTAATTTTGGTCTTTTGGTTGTGGATGACGTTGTTGCTGGTTCTGATGGACTGACTGGTAACGATTGTTGTTGTTGTGGTACTGGTTCCTGTTGCGACTCGGCTGAATTGACATCATCATTATGCTGTTGGTGGTCTTCTCTTTTAATCGTAGGTTCTTCTATCGACTCCATTGTGTATAGTCTTATACTTCAATCTACTTGTGTTGAAGTAAAACAGTTGATGATGATTAAATTTCCAATTGATGAAATTTCCAAATCAACTGAGAAAAAACTCAATCAGTCAAGATTCACCATTTACTTATACACCCTATACGCCTAATATACTATATAGCTATAAATATACACAATGGATCCATTCAACGAAGTAAAGGAAGATGCTTGGAATACAATACACATCCTAGAAGACCTAATCAACCAAAAATCACAACTAACCACCCCATCAATCGATCTCACCCAAGATTTCAACAACAACCACCAAGAACTTCAAGAAATATACCAAGACCTCCAACAAGCAGTCTCCATCTCAGAATCCCAACCACAACGATTCAACCTCACCCCACAAGAACTACAAATCCGTAAGGACACATTACGCACCCTCGATGCCAAAATCCACAGTCTTAAACAACAATGGAACAATAACCCGCGACCAATAACCACCATGGCCAATCGAATAAGTCAGGATGATAACTATGAAAACCCATTCGCGGACCCGGCGGGGGAATCAGGCATGACTCATTATCAACAGCAGGAAATCATCGAACAGCAGGATTTACAGTTGGATAATATTCATGTCACCATGCAGAATTTGAACCAACAGGCACAAATGATGGGTAATGAGTTGGAAGACCAGGGATATTTGTTGGATGAATTGGATTATGAGTTGGATAATGTGGATAGTAAATTGCAACGAGGGTTGAAGAGGGTGAATATCTTTTTGGAAAAGAATAAGGAAACGGCAAGTAATTGGTGTATTGGGATTTTGGTGGTGGTTTTATGTATATTGCTAGTGGTGTTGATATTAGTGTAAGTGAGCCTCTACCTCCTGAAGTGTCTTAATTAAAATATAATGGAGCAGGTATAGGTTATAAAAGGAGTAGCTTCATTTTTGACAGAAAGGAAACCACTAGGCATAGATAAATTACGAGTAAGGTTTAGATATACGTTTATAATTGCATTGAATTACTGGATCATATAAGAATTATATAAGAATCATATCAAAGCTAGTCTTTGCTACACCCTACTACACTAACCATCTAAAGCATATCCAAGATCAACCCCTTCAAACTTCTTTGCCAATTGTGCCAATTTTTCCGCCAACATCATCAAATTATCATTCTTTGATTCTAATCTAGGCAACCATTCCGCCACCCCATGTTGAAGAACCCCTTTGGCTCTTGACTCACCCTTGTGAACATTCCCATATGATCCATGAATAGTAATCCTCTTATTCTCAGCCTTATATGTCGCACGATGCAAAATATTATTATTATAGAAAACAAGATCACCAGGATGAAGCTCCACCACCATCTCACCACTAATCCTCTCCTTTCTTCTCGACTCATCCACCGTCTTTTCCCGTTCTTCAGGCGTACGCACCCGTTTATGCGACCCAGGAACGACAATAAGACAACTATCCTCCGTCAACGCCAAATTGAACTGGGTACCAGCATATGGCTCCACCAACAACTCATCGGCTTCTTGCTCAGTACTAACCTCGGGCTTGATCGTGTCCCGATGCCAATCTAATTCGAAATCAGAAAGCGGATTGATCAACATATTCAACAATTCCATCGAGATGTCACCACGACCAATTTGTAAAATATCCCCGACGATGTCTAGCATCTTATCGTCGGAGTATAGGTCATGGAACGGTTTGCTCAAGTCGCCAAGGTCAGGGTGTAAGAGCCCTGACACGCCCCAGATATCAGGGGTGAAATCTTGTGGCCATGGGGGGAATTGTTTACCCCTGGTTCTGACGTGGGGCCAATTGCCAGCACGTGCGTGGGCGATTAAGCGTTCGGAAGCAGCGAGGTATTTGGAGACTTCTTCCGGGGTGAGGAAGTTCCTGATGACGGAAAATCCGAGTTGTTCGATTTCTTCGTGGTGTTGATTGCCGAATTCCACTGGCATTGCTGCTGCTGCTGTTGTCGTTGTTGTTGATTGAGAATCAAGATACACACTTGGGGGCTGAAAGAAGATGGTTCTTGCTATTTATACATGTCTGGTTATGATTACTCGTGGGGGGGGACAACTACTCTGTGGGGACCCAGCTGGATCAGTTCTGACGCAATTTCGTTTTCTTTGTGATTTGCACATTGGTTACATTTTTAATTGTTTTTGATTTTGGTGATGTTACATTTTTATCTCCACCACTTATTCATCCAATGGAACAAGTTATAATTAGCGCAATTACGTACGTCCCCAAGTCACAGAATATGGGGGATACACAATATGGGGGTTAGTAAAAGCGAATTTGCAATCCATTTAATTGTGGAGGGTGTAACCGAATTTGAATATCCGGGGATGTATAGCAAATCTGAACTTGAAATATTATGTAGATTAACATGCTATTTCACGGATTTATGAAACGTGACGACTAGTTAGAATTACCGAGCGGCTTTATCGTTCGCTATTATGTGGCGTAGAGTGTTGGAGTACGTCGGAGAAGAAGATTGTGTAATCTATGATTCCGAAAGATACTCATCATTTCATTCCATGCCCCAGCCAAAAGACAATTTTTGACTCCATACTGTTTATAGATAGCTGATTTAAGCCTCAACCGTACTCATGTCTTGATTCTCTCGGAATAGTTTTAACTCCAACTGATTGAATCAGCTTATCTAAATGAGATAACACTCCCCTGTCGCTAACACAAGCGATCAGTCTCTTCCTTCATTAGCGACAGCCGATTTGTCCATTGAGAGCGAATAACGTATGTTGCAAGAATCTATATCCATTTACTGTTCATGCCTTGTGTTCAGCTACTAATGTTGCTCAGTAAGATTTACTGAGGAAAGAGCAATGTGTGTTAGGCAATATACGCTGTACAACAGGCTGGGCACGATTTCAGAAAACTGACACTGTATAAAAGCTACGCATTGTTTTCAGATAGTTCTCCTTTGGCCAGCACTACCTTCCAAGGTTTAGCCAGCATTTTTCTTAAGTTGGAAGTAGCCTCGAATGTTCTACTATAAATACCTCGAAATATCTCTTCTCTATTTCTTTAAGTTTATATATTTAGAGCCACAAGCTTCTTTGATTCGATCAAATATATAACATGGAGGTCGCAACCAAACTAGAGAGCTCTCCACCCAATGACAGGACTCGTTAATGCGATTTGCACATCCCACCGCTCATGTTTCTTCCAAAACCGTCGCCGCCTTTTCCTTTGTGGTATTTTTCCAACTCAAACTGTCGTATCGTGCTAGCATCTTCACCAGACATTCATCGGACACCTTATCCATACGGTTCGTACTTGGTTTCCTAGACCTGTACCATTTTGGTTACACCAGATACCCTGATCTGTCGCCAGTGTCCCATACCTCGATTCATATGATTTCACTGACAGCTACCTTACCGAGGTTAGCTAGATTTCCAAATCCATATTTGATGTTACTTTCCAAGATCTTCACCAGACCCTTATTTCAAAACCAATACAGGATATCTACCTCCCCAATATGATACACCTGTATGGGTTGGATCTTCTTGCACTAAGTTACAACTGATCAACATTTTTTGGGTCAAATACCTGGCTGGGATTTATGGGAACAGAACAGACAAAAAAGGCGGCGACGAGTTCGGAAGCTACGTGAACCACATGGACAAAGCGCATTAATGATATTGGGTGAGAGAAAGATCTCTCATTTGAAAAGGTTACGACCTCCATGTTATATATTAGATCGTATCGAAGGATCTTGCTGCTTTATACATATGAACTTCAAGAAATAGGTTAGAGATACTTAAAGATTTACGCATTCGAGTCTATAGAGGTATTTGCCTTTCAACTTAAGATAGGACAAGGCCGAATTCTTAGAAGGCAATGACGGCATAAGGATAGCTATCTGAAATGTGCCCTCCCCTTTTGTACAGTGTGTATTATCTTACAATGTGAAGGATATACAACATTTACACACATCACTGTCCCCTCTGATAAATATCTATCAATATAAGAACGTGTACAATTGGTGAGCGAACCTGTTGAGATCAATACGGGTCTTTCCAGGGACACTAGATCAGATCTGTTCAGTTTGATTGTTCCTATAACAGAACTCGTACCAATCCAAGTCATTTGCATCTAAGTAGATCAATGACGTAGTTCCATCACACAATTCACACCAGAATCGTGTTCAAGACCTTGGAAAGATGTACAATTATAGCTGTATATATAGGACTTCCACTTCTTTCTAATTAACTTCTCAACTCAGCTATCCCTTGGATATCAAATTTTTGCAACACATCAAAATGGTTGGTTTTGTATGCAGGAAAGAAACCAAACAACAGCAAAGACCGAGAGAAGTCCGAGATGATTCTCTGCAATGGCAAGCATCATGATAACGATTACACGATACATAGACACGGTTAAATTTAGACTAAGAGTTCCACTATTTGCCTATCCTCCTTCCAATTAAATAGGTAGCGTACATTGCATGCGGTTTGTCACTGTTGTGGTGGCGTCGAGGAATGTTTGTCAAACTATAATTATCATGTATTAGGGTCACCACGATGCAAATACTATCCTCAAATCAAATAGATAAGACCAAAAACCAGCATCTATTGATTTTATAACCGTTCCCCAGTAGATTACCCATGAAGATGGGATTCTATAAATCCATGGACTATAACTCCAAATGGTTGATTGGACTCTAAAATATTAACAAACAGTCTCTTCATCCTTGCTAAATTGACAATGAACCAATGATAATAGAATCATCATGGTACGATTCATATGTGACTAATAATCATCGGTTACATATGTCTTGCTAGTTAAACAGTTCAATTTCATGTACTAACGATATTGGTAGCGCATAGATTTTGGGTGAAAAAAAATTGCAATGAGCATCTTCTTCATTTTTGAATTGTTGATGAAGCATTGAGCAAAGAGATTGTCAATAGACAAACCTTTTAGAAAATTATATCGAAACCATGTTCTTACGGCGAGTTGCACTTGCCAAAAGTGCGAGAACCACAACAAACATATCGCCATGCATACCGGCTCGTTACATCTACCATTATCAATATAAACTGACCCGACAATTTTCACATCGATTACCAACATTGCAAAAAGAAGATGGCCTTAATATTCAAACGAAGGATGTGAGTGAGAATTCAAGTGGTGCCAGTGATAGATCTGTTGATGAGAAGAAGTTAGAATCTCAAGTTGAAACGAAATCGGCAAGCGATACCCATGAGATTTCTCAAGATCCCGAAGGGAAAGATGGAAAAGTGGGAGGATTTGATGATTTGGAACTGGGGTTATTGGATACTTTGGAAGTGGAGACTCCGAAAACCAGCGAACCAACAAAGGACCAATCAGACAAAATAGAAGATGTAAAGTTTGACTTTGTTGCCAATGACAATGCAGAACCTCAACTTGATAACGGTTTCGATTCTATTGCCAACAACACCGATTTATTTTCTGATCCAGACTGGCAATTAAATGATAAACCTCGTCAAACGGGATCCGATAAACCATTCGATTATCTGAAGGGACTTACAATCCAACTCCCATCATCAGACTACGATATTAATCTATACCAAGAGGGACCTAAACTCGTGGATACATCAAAGAGAATATTTCTTAAACAGGATGATATATACGGTAGACGGAAGGGTAACCGGTTAGCACCCAAATTCAAGGTATCTTATTTACGTAAGACACAGGAAGGAGCGCCAAAGCCGGCACCAAAACCATTTCGTTCTGACAAAACAAAGGAGGATTTGGCCAAGGCGATCTTTGAAAAGAAATTGTATGCAAAGGCAAGTGTCAAGGCCATTAATAAACAAGTTGCTGAACGCGGCGAGAAGGAACCCAAAGAGGAAAAGGAGGAGGTGAATGTGGATCAGTTGGTGGCCGCGATTGATTCATTCAATCCAAGTGTTGATATGATAAGTAAAGGGAAACACCGAGGGATAGTTATGGAGCTTGACAAAGGGTTTACCAAGCATCAGATTTATGCTTATATTTGTAAATTTTCCACTCGTCTAGAACGAAGAAACTGGGGGACATACCTAATATCCAAAAAAGGTGTTTTGATAGATACGATTATTAAAACGCTATGGAAGATCGAGATTGATCCTAACCTGAAGATAGAATTGTTTGATTCCAAGAGAATCAAATTATCGCCTAAAGATTATTATTTGATGCAACGGAGTAAGTTGGAAACCGAATTGAACCAGCATAAGCTTAAGGTTTCTTTTAAGGATGGTAAATTTATTGATGTTGAGGGTGCAAAGGACAAACTCGCTGTCATTGAACCAACCGTTGAAAGCACTAGAGGTCGATTCATAACCAAATTGGTTGATCTTTCATATTTACACCAAAGATTCGAACAATTAGGATATAGACTCCCCATTGAAAAACTTCAAGATGTTACTGGATGTTATGTCCAACAGATCAGTGCAACATCACATGAGATCACCGCCAACTCAATGGCTGATATTAACTTATTCCAAAAATTGGCACAATCACTCCCTGAATTAAACCCGCATGTCAAAACAAACATTTTCAAGTCCGATTCATTAGCATTACGTGAATATGAACCGTTTGAATTAACAGAACGGTTTTCTTGGTTTGATAAGTTGTATACATTCTTCCAGCCTCGCAAACCAACCAAACAGGATAGTGAAAATATATTTATGTATATGCTTCAGAAATTGCAGGGCAAACTGTATCCTGACGACCCCAATGTCGCATTAAGAAGAGATATTAATGATGTGTTAAATCTTAAGTCACTGGAACTTACAAAGACCGAGGAAAAAGGGTTGAATTGGTTGGACTTGAATAGTTCGAAACAGGAAGATGATTCGTCGGAAGGTCCAGATTTATATCTGAAGATATTTGACAGTGAGAGTCCAATTGAGAAGACAAGCACCACTGACCAAGCCGTTCAAGCTGAAGTGAAAGAGGCACTTAAGGATATTGGATTAGTTAGTGAATTGAGCGATGAATCATCACAAGGGGAACCAAAGCCACTGGTAACCGAGCCAAACAAGAACATCGGCGATCAAGATATAGCATCCCAGAATAAAAACGACACACTTTCATTTGTTGATGATTTAATTGAACAACAAACCGAGACCAAACCCCGGATTTCACTTCAAGATTATTTCACAGAGGAACAACTTGATCAATTATATTATCAAATCAATGATCTTTCCTATACAAACAGTCTTCATGGAGTTGACAAGATTTTAAGTTCAGCAATCACGATTAATTTCGGGTCGATTCTTTTGAGACAAAAGAAAAGCACGGATTTCTTCCCCATGACCCCAAAACCAATCAGTAAATTAGCATATCAATTCCTTCCTTCCAACAACTTAATTCGTGATTATATAACTTCGTTACCGGAATGGCTGAATCCTAGAACATTGATTGAGTTGACATTCGAACCATACATCTACGACTCGGAAACCCTGCAGGCTGATATTATTGACAAGTCAAAGTATCCACCGGTAGTTATCCAACTTGAGAAGGATAAGGGAGCGCTTAATATTGCCCATGCGGTAGTTGCCAGTGTTGAATCGTTGAAGAAGGTGATGATCCCATTGAATAATGAAATTTGCGATTTACAAATCTCGAGAATTGTGGCTGGTGATTTATTGGAAACCGACAATGATAAAGGCCGTCAAATAATCCGCCCCAGCACGGAACCTATACCAGAAGCCGCCCCTGAACAAGAATCACAACCACAAGAAGTGCCAGAAGAAGAACTATATGAACAAGATGAATTGGGAGCTACGTTTGCAAGATTCAGAAATCAGCCTGGTATAAGTGAATTCTTTGCCAAATCTAACTTCACCGGCGAGGGGAAGATGTATATCAAACCCCAGGCCAAGTTTTATATTGGCGATGAAGAGGTGGTGTATAATCATGTTAGTATGTCGATTAGAACCGAGCTTCCATTCATGTATAATGGGAAACCATTTACGTTGAAGATAATTGAAGGGGGTACCTATGGAGGAAGAAGAGTTGAAGTTGAATTTGGCCAAGGACAAATCACTCGACAAGAATTTGATTCGTTTATGACGGATATCTTGCAACTTGTTCAAGATGCATCGTAAATTGGTTCTCCCCAATAGTCCCCTTTTGTTCTGTATATAAATAATAACAATAAACCAGATATCTGTATAATAGTATAGTCATCGTTTATATATATATATATCCATCTATCTATACATATATATATATTGACATTTTATAAATAGTAGTATAGAAATACATCTTAGTTGGTTAGTTCTACTTCTTTTCTTCTAAAGTCTTGATATGTTTTTGTAAGTTGTTAATTGAGTTTTGCAATTCAACAATATCACCAACCATCACTGAATTGGTCAATTTGTATTGGTCTAATAAGTAGTAATATGAAGCTACTCCAGTGACACTGACACCTAACAAGAACCCAACGAAACCTCCTCTGAAAGCACCTACTTTCTTTGGAGCGGTGGTGGTAGCTGTGGCGGTTGAGTATGAACGAGCGGCTGTTTTTAATAATTGACGAGTGAACATTGTGTGTGTGTGTGTGTATAGTATCGTATAGTATGGGTGGTGGTAGTTGTAAGTGGTGGTTGGTTGAGTGTGGTGATAATTTTTCTTTAGTTTTATTTGTTTGTTGATTTGTTGATTGCTGAAAAACAAAATTGCAATACAATTGCTAATAGTTAATTATGTGGTAATATTGGTGTGGATAGTACAGTATACACCACACACACACACATATAGATAATGGCTTAATAGTATAATAGTTACAACTACCTATGCATAGACATTTCAATTGTACAAAACTTAAACGATAATATACATACAATAAGACACACCAGAGAATTTTTCCTTGTTCGATAGGAGCCATACTTGAGTACCAACAGATATGCATCACCACCGTTTGGTGTAAATACTTTGCTTGTACTATTTGGGGAAATTGACATAACCGTAGGAGTTACCCGATCTGTAGACTTTTACAATCTTATAGTCTATTCCCCAAGAAGTGCCTTTCGCTAACAAGACACGGGTGACTCGGGAGTGTCGACTACTGATCTACAGGATGCATTCCCTTCTTGGTGGTATTATTTACATTTTCATAGCCCGCGAATTCTGGTCCATATTAATATACCACTGGTGCGTTCCATGGTGGTAGCTCTTGTTTGATGGGTCGCGTACATATTGTCTTAGCCGCGATAAGACCATTTTAAATTGGAAACTTTAAAACAAGCTTATTGTTCCCCATTTCGGAAGCCATTATGAAAGGCATTTGCTTATTTAAACTCGTTGACCTGAGTATAAACTCACTGATTGTAAGAATATACAAAGTATTTGTCAACACGCGATTTTCCAAAGGGAAAAGTTGGGAAGCGAAACGAATTTTGCTTTCTTCCTTCTCCTCTTTCTTCTTCAACTATGCTTCACTATGACTAAGTAAGCTAAATCACAGGAAGAGCATACGGTTATGTGGATACTCTGGTTGCGAAAGCTGTCAAAGATTCAAAAACTGTGATTATCCGTACGACATTATTCGTCTGATTTCGAACCTGAGGATCAGGCAAACGAGATAAAGAAGATCGAGAACAAACGACTCAATGTCAATTCCGTCACCAGACAAACTCCTCCCGTGATACCACTTGTGACGATTTGTCTTTCCAGTAAACAGCTAATCCGTCGCCTCTCATTTTAAATTCAATGACCGGTAAAATCCTCTTCATGTTCTTGGTCTATTGGGTTGATATGGGTCTGTTTTATTTATTCAAGTTGACGGTCAGTTAGCTGGTCACGAGTTGTAAAGCAACTTCCTCCTTTGGATCCCGCTGTAGAAAAGCAAGATGAACAAGATGGTGCTCCGTCCTCTTCTGAACCAAGTTCCGCGAAGAGAAAGGGGCTTATCCAACGTTATCGAACCTTGGTGGGTGCAAACGTCCCTGAACGGGGAAAGAAACGTAGAATTATCAAGAAGTCTTCTACCCCGGATGAAATTATGAAAGCCGCCCAGAAAAATCTCTGCATTCTGAATTTAGAGTTAACACCAAAAGGACGCTCACCGGGAATCAAAGGTAATACTGAGTTGTTTTTGTCAAGTAAGAAGATTATCGAAACCATGGCAGGCCTGGGACCAGAACGAATCCAGAAATTTGTTGAAGAGATCGAATAACGACAAGAATAATGCTCAGTAGAAATCAGTTTCGTAAAGCCTTTAACGATATCTCAAATATATAGAGGGTGATCTAGTAGTTAGTAGAGTTCAATATGAGTGTCTGACTTGATTGACTTAGTGTGTGTCGCAATTCCCCAATTAATGTCGCGACGATTATCCTCCATAACATTTGCGATGACCATCGAAATAAAAAAATAAAAATAAAAATTAAAAAAAAATCAGATTCAATTAATACGTGAAAAATCTTCAACAGTACTTGTATACTCTAAACACCCAAGACATGGACCAATTACGAACAACATACAAACATAACGACATAGAGCCAATATATGTCGGAGGCACAAGTGCAACCATATCGGGAGATGGACAATTTCTCGCTACTCCCTTACAAGAAGACGTCATAATCACCAACCTCGACACCAATGAAATAATCCATCATATTGATGGTGATGGTGAATTAATCACTAATGTAATTCTCACCCCAGATGGGAGATATTTGGCAATATTATCCCAATCCCAGCAATTAAGAATCTTTGATTTGAATGTGGGAAAAGTGGTCAAGAGTCATAAATTATCTTCACCAGTATATATCTCGAGTGTCGATTCTACATCATCATTATTCGCATTTGGTGGGTCGGATGGGGTGGTTACTGTTTGGGATATTGAAGGTGGGTTCGTTACTCATTCGTTAAAGGGTCATGGTACTACTATTTGTAGTTTAAGTTTTTACGGAGAGTTAAATTCTTCTGATTGGAAGTTAGCTAGTGGTGATACCATGGGTACGGTTAAGATTTGGGATTTGGTTAAAAGAAAATGTATTTATACCATTAAAGAACATAACACCGCAGTAAGAGGAATAGGTTTTGATGAAGATGGTGAATACTTTTTGACTGGTGGTAGAGATAATGTGATTGTTGTTTATAGTATGCACAAAAATTTCAAACCGGTATTCACCTACCCTATCCATGAACAAATCGAAGCCAGTGGATTCATCACCATTCAAGGAAGAAAGTTCATATATACCGGTGGATCAAACAATATATTGAAGTTATGGGATATTAAAACCGGTGAACTCATCACCCAATCACCAACCCCATTAAAAACCAACGAAGAATTATTAATCATCGATATTATAAAATTACAAACCAACGATTTATTCCTCGTCATATCGGATCAAACATTAATTCAATTAGATTTATCCACAATTACAACCACTCCACTCCCAATCGTCAAACGAATCGCCGGTAATCACGGGATAATCGCCGATATAAAATACGTGGGACCTCATTTCAATCTCTTTGCCCTCGCCACCAATTCGCCAGCATTACGTATAATCGACCCCACCAAACCATTAGAACTCAAACTCTACGAGGGCCACACCGATATCCTCAATGCCGTTGACGTATCCAACGATGGGAAATGGATCGCCACCGCATCAAAGGACAATGAAGCAAGATTATGGAGATGGAATGATGCCCATGGAGAATTTGAAGCCTATGCGAGATTCACGGGGCATGCTGGAGCAGTTACCGCCATTGCCTTGTCGAAATCGGATGATGTACCGAAATTTATGATTACCGGGTCAAGTGATCTTACGGTTAAGAAATGGAAGATTCCTAGTGGTGCTGGTCAAGTTATCAAGACGGCGGAATATACTAGAAGAGCGCATGATAAGGATATAAATTCAATTGACGTTGCTCCTAATGATGAATTTTTCGCTACTGCATCGTATGATAAATTGGGGAAGGTGTGGAATGTTTCAACGGGGGAAACCGTGGGGGTATTAAAGGGTCATAAGCGTGGTCTTTGGGATATTAATTTTTATAAATTTGATAAGTTAATTGTTACCGGATCAGGGGATAAGACCGTCAAGGTTTGGTCATTGGTTGATTTCACGTGTAAAAAGACATTTGAAGGTCATACTAATTCCATCCAACGAGTTAAATTTTTCAATTCTACTAGTCCTCAATTGTTATCAGTTGGTGCCGACGGATTGGTGAAATTATGGGATTATAAATCAGGAGAAGTTATTAAATCATTGGATAATCACGACAATAGAATCTGGGCGTTGGATATTAAAGATGACGGTGAAGAGTTCGTGTCGGCCGATGCTGATGGGAAATTATCCCTTTGGGAAGATAATACTGAAGAAGAAATCAGACTTAAGGAACAACAAAATAAACAACGAATTGAACAAGA
The DNA here is from genome assembly GCA_030563365.1 of Hemisphaericaspora xylanilytica. Classification (NCBI taxonomy): domain Eukaryota; kingdom Fungi; phylum Ascomycota; class Pichiomycetes; order Serinales; family Debaryomycetaceae; genus Hemisphaericaspora; species Hemisphaericaspora xylanilytica. The sequence continues at coordinate 15,956 of JAKUCC010000692.1, forward strand.
ACAGACATTATCTAATTTCATCAAGAATAAAGATTGGGCTAATGCATTCTTATTGGCGTTGACATTAGACCATTCGATGAGGTTGTATAATGTGATTAAGGAAAGTATTGGATGTAATGAAGATCCCGATTCTCCAATTGGGTCAAAACAATTGGAATCCATCATTTCTGAATTGAATAATGATCAACTTTTGAAATTATTCAAGAAGGTTAGAGATTGGAATGTTAATTTCAAATTATTCGAAATCAGTCAAAAGTTGACGAGCGTCATTTTGAATAATTATTCGGTTGATAGATTGATTGAAATTCCTGGATTGATGAAGATTATTGAATCGATTATCCCATATAATGAACGTCATTATGGAAGAATTGATGATTTGATTGAACAGACTTATGTGTTGGATTATGCGGTTGAACAAATGAATAAACTTATAGCATAAAGTTTTGTATAGAAGAGTAATATAGTAAAAGGATAAACGCTTTAATAAGAAATGGCTGCGAATTTTTGTTATTTTTGTTGCAT
>JAKUCC010000693.1:0-16471 GCA_030563365.1 Hemisphaericaspora xylanilytica
TAGCAAAATTAACTTTTTACAAGATAAAGTAGCCGAAACCGAAATTGCTGTTAAAGAAGAACGAGAAAAATTGCAACAACAGCAACTACAAGACCCAAGTCAATCAGAAACTCAAAAGACTAAAACCGAAATTGTAACTACAGTTAAGAAGATCATTCATTTGATATCAAACTTCCGTCCATCGTCATTATCTACTGAAAGTTTGACACCTATACCAAGTAATGGCTCAACTTCTTCCCAAGAATACGAATTAAAAAACGCCATTCGTGATATTGTCTTGCATTTACCTGCTTCTTTACAACGATCAGGAGCTACTTCTCCAGGTGGAACTCACCAAGTGGCAAATGATCGCGTACTTATATTCGCAAGGGAATCACTTGAGATGATCTCTAAGTTGACCCAAGTGTTTAACGAACAATTATCAAAGGCAGAAACATGGGTTGGTGGAGATGAATTGGAACAACAACAACAACAACAAGAACAACAAGAAAAGATTGAAGATGAAAAGGTGCAATCTCAAGATGTGATGCAAGATTCCGATGATGAAATGAATAGTGGATCTACAAGATGTTCAAGTGCCGAACCTGAAGGAATTACAAATGCAACCAAACGAATGAAACTTGATTGTCCTACAGATAACTAATTGACAAGAAGCTAAATTTTTGAATAGTTTTATATATATATCTTTTTTTAGTGTGTATTATTATCATTATTACTATTATCATTATAATAACTAACTAACTAGACGTTTGGTGTCTCTATTAAAGCAGTACATAGAATTGATTGTAGAGTCGATTTTAACCATTTCATGTAATCCTCTTAGAAATACAACTCAATAAAACTCTTGGACGAAAACTTTCTTCCACAATCAATAGCCGGGCATTTTGATGGCGCATACACGGCTGGATTCAATATCGTAAACCCCAGCGGAGTTGCCTTTGTTCTTCTTGGTCGATTACCTATATTCTTCACACATCGTCCACAAAACGCATGGCCACATTTGGCAACAAAGATCCTTGTTGATAATTCCTGATCGACTTTTGTGATTGGATTCACGCAAAACCAGGGCGCGGGCACTTGATATAATTTGGCAAACTTTTCAAAGTTATCATTATATCTCCAATCACATTTAAATTCTTCAGGAATCCCCTCGCCTAATTCAATACTACATAATTCACATACCAAACTAGTCTCCGGGTTGATGGTATTAGTATGACTATCATGTTCTCGTTTTGCAATTTCTTGTTTTTCAAGCATGGTTTTTTGGTTGAATTGATTCTCTCGGGCTAGACGTTGGTTTAATTCCCGTTCATTCTCATGCTCGATACGTTGGAGAATCGATTGGTCAATCATGTCATTGGCATTGTTGGTTTGGTTTGGGAATTGTTCAAATCTGGGATCAAATCCCCCGCCCGGCACAGCTGCCAGATGATTACCCCCACCACCACCACCACCACCAGAAAGTGAATCGAGGATATACCCCATAAGATCCGCTCGTGATCCACTGGGGAATCCGCCATATTGGGCGATGAAACTCATGTAGTCCTGTGCACCGAGTCCTGTTATAGAAGGTTGTCTCCGGATGAGGTTACGTCTATGTCGAGGATTGGTTATCCGTCGGGCTGAGTTTGTCGATCTTGTACGTGCAAGCGGTGGTCGTACTGGTATTAGGGGATGACGGTTGTTTGGGTTGTGAAATATGGTTGGGGTAGTGGGGAGTCGTTGTTGTTGTTGTTGGTTATGGTGATTTATGACTCGGAAGTTCCCGATGGGTGTATGTACTTCTACTGTCGGCACATGTCTTACGTCTGTTATTTCAACTTCATCATCGTTATCGTTATTGTCATTAAGATTATTACTATTGTGTATATTTGCTGGTTGGATATTTCCTTCCTGATGATTTATGAATAGAGTTTGAGGTCGTAGTGGAGTTGGATTGGGGTTTACTCCGGTTATTTGTATATCTTGACTAGAAGGGTCTTCTTCTTCTTCTTCTGTTATATCTATGACTTGTGGCTCTTCTTCGTCTGATAGAATTTCTATGATGTTAGAATCTTGCGGTTGGGGTGAGTTGTTTGATCTTGGTTTCTTTCGTGTCGGTTCACTTGACATTTTTTTGATACTTTATGGATTGAAAGGATGATGTTAGTTGGTTAGTGATGGAGGAGAGCCTAGGGAAATGGTATACGCTTGGATATAAGCAGTGGATGTTTACAGTTTGTTTCTTGGTTTGTTATTTGCTCTAGATGAGCTTGCTGTTGGCAAATTAGTTTTAGGTTGATAGAGTTAAATGTAAGATGTATTGCTTCTTGTTAATATTTTTTTTGGTGATAGTAAAAAGTGTTCCTTAGTAAATAAAGTACGTAAAAGTAACAAGGCAAAGTGAGTGACTGAATAGGTGACAATTGCAATGGCAATTTTCTTGTGTTGTATTTTATATTTGATTAAATAGAATGCCAAACCGCTTAAAACAGATCAAGGCCAGAGCAAACTTTGGTTAGTATTGTAGCACGGTATAAGTTAGATTTGGAAGCAAAGTTTCGGACTGACCCTCTCCAGTAAAAAACATACCAACATACTAAATATCATAGTGAGAAAACAGAGCTAAATTTCGAGATTAATGCGCTGGTTTAGTAGAATGAAACAATAGCTCTGATTAAACATTATCGAATAGATCTGCATGTCCTTAAAGGTACTTTACATCCTTCAAACAGAATTCTATTGGTGGTATTTATTATTATTGCACCAATGGTAGTGAAAGTTAATCAGGTTGTTTTTTTGCAGCATTTTTCATGAAAGATAGGCTGATCAATTAAATCAAACTGTCACATATCACTTCAGACTTACTTGTTGAATATTTCAATCAATCAATAGATACTGCCAAAGAAGTAAGCTTGCTACGAAACTATACAAATGAAATCTGATAAAATTTATTATTCATCCCAGTATCTCAATAGGTAAACATTTCCTTTCAAAAGGACTATAGGAAATCTCCATGTGTGTCAATTTACCCTAGACACTATATTAGACCAATCTACACTTTACGACTGGCCAAACTCATTGACTTATCTAGGGAGACTATGGGTATATGGCTGCTTCCATAGTTTCAACAGCCACGTTCGGAATTGCAGGATTTCATGTTGGTAATTTGATATTTATTCTACGAAATTTGACTTTGCCTAATGTGATGGCTTTCAACTGTTACTAAAAATAATGAGACAAAAGAAACAACATATTCACCAAGATTCAGACAAAGTCTATGTTTGTTGATGCAAATATAAGGAACGAGACTAGGTACAGTGGTGCAAGATCGGGTAAAATCTTGAGGATCAGTTCCCTTTCTTTTTCTTGCCAAACACTCGCAATCAAAGGAAACGTTTCCCTACATTTAGAATTGATTTTTGATAAAGCACGCACTAATGATATACCTGCTTTATATCGTCCTGTACTTCCAGTACGGTATATGTACCATATGAATTTTGCTTAAGGTAGTCTCCTTTGTTAAGATAGATAATAGTCGACGCGTGTTATTTTCAATGAAGTAGTGATCACAACCAATTCAATAACTCAAACTTGAAGAGGACAACGAGCAGCTGCATTAATTTTGACTAGTAGTTACCATGTAAGTGGCAATGCTGGCGATTTGTTCTAAACGCATAAGGTTAGACATGTGCCAAAAAACCAGAGAAGAAAAGCAAGGAATAATAAATTATCATTGGTTTTCCATAGACTGAAGCTCGTAAAAGGACACAACAGAACCAGATCCAAAGGGGATGTACCAATTAGCACAAGTGCATTTGCATGCATATTTAATGTAGAATCTAGCATCCCACATTCGCACCAGAAACCACATTAAAAACGCACGCAAATTCATTCCCTATTTCCATACGTATATGTCAACCTGATAAAGTGGGGCTTTTATGACAGGGATGATTCTCTCATGTCAACTAAAGGAGTTTGCTTCTTTATATGTTTTGGCTTTTGTGACAAAAGAATTTATCTCCAGGAAAGAACAATTTGAGATATTGTTTATTTGAATCATCCATCGTTGTTGTCCCACCTCAACAATTTCAAAAACGATAAATTATACATCGTTAAGCACTTAATAAAAGGACTTAGAGACCAATACAAAGTTAGCGATTAAGGTTTTGTACCGCGGCGGAATGACTTTGGGGGCGTTATGACAATAAATGACTGTAGTGAAGTTGTCAAGACACCAAGCCACCAACAAATTGCGAGCAAGATCTCAAAACTGGAAAGATGTGGAGATGTAAAGATCCTTCCTAAATGGGAAAAAGATTACTTTATACCTTCTCCAATTATCTAACTGTCGTTAGTGCATAATCATTGAGTTGTTACTTGTCATAAGTCTATTTTCCTAAATCTCCGTTGACGAGGTACGATCAAAGAAAATTTCCTAATTAGGCAATGAAGCTGCAACAGGAAGTTATATTCATGAAAACAAATTACAATTCCATTATTCCGTCGACGTTTGCGAAGTTGTACAAATTGCAATTAATAAAACCCCATCTGGGTAATTCATAATACAATACAGCTTTTGTATCATCCTACTATTGTTTCCTGAGGAGCTTGTATTAAAAAGGTTTAACTTGAATCTGAATATATAAACCTGGTCAAATTGTCTCCATTCAAACTTTAAACATCCTCAATTTGCAATTGTTTTCCCCTTGTTTTTTTGCAATAATTGACGATTAAAATAGGTTCCTATATCCATTTCAATTTTACCCCAGATTTTTATTTATATTGGCACCAAAGTGAAAACCTTATATTACATTTAATCAAATCATGACTACTTTAGTATTGAATGATTTTGAGATTACTAAAATCCAAGAGTCTTGGAATGCCATCCAGGACAAGAGTAATTTTTATACAAGCTTATATTCTGATTTGATATTAAGTGATGGAAAAATGTTGAAGGTGCTCAAGAAGGGTGGATTACCACTCGGTCGTCACCCACTCTTGTTTGGCGATTTATTTACATTTGTTGTTGTCAATATTGGCAAGTTAGGATTGTTGAGTGAGTTTATTTACCAATTTACACAGGAGAATAAGAAATTTGTTAAGATTTGCACCCAATATTTGGAGAAATTAGGGTCGAGCTTTGTAAGAACATTGAGAAAGACTTTGAAGGGAACTTGTAATCGAGTGTTGGAGATGATATGGATTAAGGTTTATGTATTTGTTGCCAATTCAATTTTGAATGTTAGTGATAGTGATTCACAAAAGGAAGAAGTGCAACAACCAAAATCTAGTATGCCTTTACCAAAGAAACAATCAACCTCAACTATTCTGAAGGACTTGGAAGCAATTGAAGAAACCGAGTTTCCTGAACTTCATTTGGACCAAAATTATCAACTGCCAGTAATATCCTCTGGATCTAACAATGATGACGACCTTTGTTTCAATAAACCAAAAGACTCCAATGAACAAGATCTTAGAAATGAAGAAATTAAACCATTGAATATCTCACGCAAATCATCGATAATAAACTCCCAAACATCACCAAAGACTCCTTCCGCCACCATATCCCCACCATCGCCTACTAGGTCGTTGCTGTTTAGGCTAGATAAGAATCCCAAATACCGAGGATTTAGAAGGCCGGCTGATGTTGCCCACGATCCAATTTCCATCGAACTTCCCCAGCCATCAGGTACATTTGTTCACGTACATTCCGAGGAGTCGTTGGACCAAAAGAAGGATGCTACTCAAGAAGTCGATGACGTTGTCAAACTGAAGGAAGTTACCGCATCTCCAAAACGGAGTCCGTCTAAAGGATATGATCCTAGACGTAGAAGGTCAAGCTATGCGAATTTGAATATTGTCCAAGATTATTGTGATGGTGAAAGTAATGCATCCACTCAGACTAGTCCAGCTAAGGGGACTAACAATGGATCACCTGGTGCAAGAAGTTCATTGTTGAAGAAGATGTATGAGAGAATGGAGACTGGTGAAGATTTTATGGTGCTGTCTGATGAAGAGGTTGATGAGCCAATTACTCCTCAACAAACTCCACCAATTGAAGATAAGAACTCTATTGGAAAGAAATCAACGATGAAGGAAGATGTGAATGTTAATAAACAAAAGGAAAACATCGATTCCCAATCATCCACCCCAGAACTCCCATATTCTCGTCCAACTAGGATTGATTTCCACCAAGACTTTAAACGATTACGTACTATTGCTGAAACTAATGACGATAAAGGATCTTTACATCGTGATTCCACATGCAGCGGCCGGTTTTCCTCGAGCGATTCAAGTTCATTATCATTAAATCGCGACCAAACTTCTAATAGTTTTGATTCCCCAGAAATTTCTCCCTTGTTGGCTTTACAAAATATGCATGAGAAGGGGTTGTATAATCAAAAGTGCGTTTCGACTCCCGTGTTGACTGATTCTACATTTCAGATCCCACCCAAGAAGGTATTTGCTCGTTCGGCCTCGCCTGAAAGTGTTTATGATTCTCGTCCAATGACTCCAATTTCTAGTCATCCTGATGGTGAACATGACGAGCTTCCTTCACCTACCATCTCGCAAATTGTGATGGATCATGGACGGAAATCGAATGATTCTGGGATTGTAGTTCCAGAGGGTGATGACTCGTTGCAATTGTTAAATTGTTTCTGTCCTGAAGATGGAGATGACGATGCTGACATTTTTGAAATTGTGGAGAAGAAGAAGAAGGAAGGGATTTCAAAGAAGTTTAGTAGCTTGCTTGCGAGAAAACCCAAGGAAACCATTTCATCAGGTGCTTCTGTAATGACATCATCAACTAGAAAGCTTTCAAGAAAGAATTCATTTGGTAGTATATTATCGAGAAAAGCCACCAAGAGTAGTAGCGTGCCTGAATATAGTTCATATCCAAATGGGTTGGGGTTGAGTTTTATTTCATCAAGGACTAGCTCTGCCACCAAACCGGCACCACAATTTAGTGATATTCCAAGACGGAAAACCCCTAGTTGTTCACAATTGGATGTCATATCCATGAGAACTAGCACGACTAGACATACCCTCCAATCGAGAAATCCTTATTTTACCCACACATTTGAGAGTTCTTCATATGCACCATCGTCTTATGCTCGCCTGTTTGCTCATAGTAGTACTGAAAGTGCTGATATGCATACCATTGTGTCTAATGATTCGAGAGGTTCGAATCGCGCGTCGTTGTCGTTTTGGAAGAAGCCTGAGAAGGAGATTGTGTTTGTTCCTCCACCTACTAGATTGTCAAAGAAGGGGAATAAGTTTCTGATTAAACGGTCAGCATTTGATCTTTTTGCTTGATTGGTTGGAATGAAAGTCGGGATTGATATTGGATGGGAATTAATGGTTTCCAAGGGTATTGATCAATGCTTTAATTGGACGGCTACTTTTTAAGTTCTTGAATTGTTTGGTATAATTATTTGGGTATTTTATTGGATAAAATTGGTTTTGTATGTGATATTTTAAGATTTGGTTAATATTTTATGTTTTAGTTAATTTCAATGATTTTTATAGTTATAAATAAAAGATGATTGTCTGTACTGAATTATTCATCAGTTGTATGGTTTAACGATAGAATGAATAGTATATACAACTAATGATAATAATAATAATAATAATAATAATAAAAATAGGGATATCCATATTTACACAAGATTCTCCACCTTAAATAAAAGAAAACAACCTTAATATTCACATTGATGATTGGTCTTACTTACAACTCTCTGAATCACAATTTGTTAATTCGTCAACCAAGCAAGTATTCTTTGACGTGTTACCATAATGAACACCACTACCCAATTGTCTCTGGGTCCCAACAGGAAGGTGCATATTTGGGAATTCTGGTTGGATAGTGACGGAATGAATACCATATTTATGTAAAATATCTCTAACTTGGGCCACGACAATTGTGAATGCCTTGCTATCAAATGGGATTGTTGGCGTTGCTGTCCGGCTATAGTCGGGCATATCTTCCGAAGAAACTGATCCTGCCAGATCTTGACCAAATTCCGGGGTGTGCGTTGCTAATGGACTATGACCTGGGGTGGTGCGACGAGTGGTTGCTTCTTTTAATTCGAGATGCAATGATGCAATCAAGATATCTTCATTAAGGTTCCACACGTGGAAATCATGGACATTTTTCACCAATGGAAGTTTCAAAAGGTCAGTGACAATGAGATTTGAATTGATATAGGGTGGAGTTGCTTGTAATAATATCTTTGATGATTTCATACATAATGGGAGGGCACTTTGGAATATAATTATCGTGATTACAAGCGAAGTAACTGGATCGGCTAAATATCTCCAACTATAACTGGTTTTCCAAATAATCAAGGCTGTAATAATGACCCCGACATTACCTAATGCATCACCCAATACGTGCAAAAACACACCTTCCATATTCATTGATTTTTTCTTGATAGTCTTTGTCGCTGGGGCTGGTTCATGGTCATCGTGATCAGTTGGATGTTGTCCATTGCTTGCATGGGTACGAACGTGGATTTCATCATGTGTTGACCCGAATCGATCAACCACGGTATCTGGTAAATAATCAAACACACGGGATTCCATAGCTTCAGGATTACGATCCTGTATCAATGGGTGTCTTTCTGGTGGGATACCAACCAATCGTTCTTCATCTGTTCTAGTTACATGGGAATGGGCATGGTCATGTTCGTGTGCAGGACCCGGGGTATGAGAATGGGAATGACCATGTTCATGAAACAACACCAATCCTACACCATTACTTAACAACCCGGCGGTACCAACAACAAGAATCAATTTAGGATTGGTGATGATTTGAGGTTCAAAGAATCTTTGAATTGAGTCCATGACAATTGTAAAACATAATGCTAATAAAAACACGGCATTGATCAATGCTCCTAATATTTCTGCTCTTTGCCATCCATAAGTGTACTTGTCATTTGCACTTGTGTTTTTGACCTTGACTGCCCATAATGCAATGATAAGGGAGATGATATCATTAAGCATGTGGAATGAATCGGCAATAAGCGCAAGGGAATGGACACTATAACCAATGGTTGCTTCTAATAAGAAGAACACTGTGTCTAGCCCTAAAAGGGCCATAATTCTGATTTCCTTATTCTTCATTGGGTGTGTATGATTATAAGGAGGTAAGCAATTTAAACAAATGTATCTCTCTCTTCCTTTGTTTCTCTCTTGTCTAATAAAAAGATGTTTGTGAAATTTGGGAGGTGTGCGATTCTTTTTGCTTTCTGCGTTTTGTTTTTTCTTCACTAAACAGAAAATCAATGAGCGCTTTTTGCTAAATTATATAGTCACTCAGTATTTCTATTCACCCGTTGTGGGAGCACTCTTTTAAATTGGTAATTGAAAGAGAGGACAAGATAAGATATATATATATGTATGTGTCTATCCAATCAGATCATGTCTTGGAATATCAAAAAGAAAAGGTACAGATCTGCAAGTAAAATACAACCACAAGTATGAAAAGAAAGACCAACCAAAAATCATCCGACTCATCGCTCATGTACTCTCATGTCTGTCATACATCCGGAGGGAAAGGCAAAAACGACAGACTTTTGATGATTACATAATTGGTTTAATCTATTCCATCACAACGTACTGCTGTAGGGTTCACTAATAATAATAATAACATCATACACAGTCATCTAACGCATTACTAAGAATCTCTGGTTAACCCAAACATCAATACATGACCTCAACTGTGGCTTTACCCGCCCTGATGGCTCGCTTTATGCACAACAATGATGTAAGAAAAATTATTATCCTCGGATTAAAGGTCTATACCCAACTTTTAGCTATGGCTGGCTATATCTCTACAATGGCTAATACAAGATACTCATACAATAATAGAAATTACCAATTCTAGTAATTCTGATAAACGAAAGTAGAAAAGGGTTGTTCTACTAGAGATCTCAAGTCACTTGTCCAGATTCACTTTTTTTGCAACCTGATCGAGACAATTACAAGTATCGCTACAGTGGCAATTACAATTACAATTGCAATCACAATCTCTGTTACAAATAACTATACTCATATATTGAATATTCATCACATCTTGCTATACAACAATCTTCACCTGCATTCAATATCTCTTCATATAAATACTTGCAATAATTGACATACACCGACTAACAAAAAAACAATCAAATGAATATCAATATCAAACTAATTGGTTATTGATTCATAAAACATCCTTTATGGGAATACATTCTATGATTCAATATTCAATGCCATTCCACCGAGGAAAATCTATAAATATCCTCTTCTCTTCAATAGTGTGATAAAAACTCATTTGACCTAAAAAAAATTATCCGGCATTTCGATATAGGTTATAGCTGGAGGTTATCATGAATGATAACATGATAATAATAAAACTTAAATAAAAAAACTGACACCCAAACTTCGATAAAAACAAATATGTTTGGACTGAGTCTCAATCAATTGATAAAAATATCCACCATGACATCAAACGCCAATCGCCAAAGCGGCGATATTGATGACTTCATGTCAATTCTGTATTCTAAAATAAAAAAACAAAGACTGTATTTCACAACAATTTAGACCTGATATACTAACCCCCATACTTTATAATAATAGCAGTAGTTTCACAAACTTGAAACATAAAAAGGCAAACAAAACAGTATGATACATTATAAAACGTATCTCCCAAATATAATAACCAAAGTAATAAAAAAAGCACTCAATTGGATAACATACAATTTAGAAAAAAAAGCGATTGGCATTCATGGAAAAACAGGAACTCAAACCGATAAATTAACCCAAAAATTAACACCATTTAAATAAACATTTATAAAAGGAAAAGAATCCGCCCCTCTCCACCCAAAATAACCATTCTTGAACAAATTAAACAAAAATAGGCCTCTCCATCATCATGGTAACGTAACTCATAAATAAATCAACTCTTTCATATTGTTGATTCTGTCAAAATAATAACTAATAGTAGATGTTTGTTGTTGTCGTAGTAATAATAGTATAATATTTCTTTCCTTTTTCTTTCTGTTCTCGCATTGTCCTCTTTGATGATAGTCTCTAGATCTAATCGGTAGTACATGTACCCTGCTAGTTCTTTGACGAACTTAACAACTCATTAAAGGTGATCTTATGACCACCTTGTTGGGGTTGTTGTTGTTGAGGTGCTTGAGATTGTGATTGTGGTTGTTGCTGCAACTTTTGTGGTGGTTGCAGCTGTGCGCCTGCGAGAATTGGCTGCGCATGATAATGCGAATATATAGGATGTTGAAGTGTCTGTTGTGGATAAGGATATTGAATATAACCCTGTGGTGACATTTGATAGGCAAATCCAGTTTGAATGAATTGTGGATATGGATAATGCGGTGTTTGGTAATACTGTTGTTGTGGAGGTGGAATACTCCCTGGTGGATAAGCAGTTACTGGATACTTCAATGGTTCTGCTTGTGGTTGACGTGGCTGGTCGGCAACGGCGGGAATGGCTGGGGGATTTGTAGGTGAATCGGAAGATACGACCGAAGACGCTGAAGATAAGGATGAAGTGCCTTCTTCATCAGAGGTAGCAGATTGTTGCTGCTTTAACGAAGTAGCTCTAAATGAAGGTTTTGGTAATTGTAATGCCGCCGGCGAAGAATGAAATGATGAACCAGCATACGTATCTTCAACTTTCTTGTCTTTAATTTCCTTCTTTTCTTTCAATGTGCTTGAACCGCCTTTTGCTTTTTCATTATAGAAATTTGGCTTCTCTCCACTAGGTAACGATTGTTCGTGATGTGATTGTTTCTTGGACAGTTTGCCAAACTTTGGTTTTGCACCACTTGGTAAACTAGGTTTCGCACCACTTGATAAACTAGGTTCATTCACAAACTCATTTTGCATTGATTTCTTCTTCTTTAATTCTTTTGAAGGTTTCTCATTAAAGAAATTGGGCTTTTCTCCATTTGGTAATGATGGTGAAGCTGTTAATTTTCGATTCTCCTTTTGTTTTGTTGAACCCCCCTTTCGCGATTTTTTATTACCATTACTGGCATTACCGCCATTGCTGTTGCTACTACCTCCAAAATCTACTTTCGCTCCACTTGGAAGTCTTCTTTCATCATCATTTAGTGGCAAAACCTTCTCTTGAGTCTTTTCCTTCTTCTTATTATTCTTGTCCTTCTTCAGTCTCTGACTCGACGATACAGGAGTATTAGCGTTATGATTTGGAACCGTATCAATCGCCTGATGTATTGGTGTAGGAAGTTCGTGTGCCATCATGGTTGTAGCTATGTGTACTTGGATGAAGTTAGGGAGTTAATTTGAAACAAATTTGGTATGAAAACTTGTTGGTGTACTAATTGATGGATTTGAGATCAACAGGTGTTTCAATATAGTATTATATGATTCTCTTTAATGGATATAACTATAAACTTGGTTCTCCGAACTAATGTTGTTAAAAAGGTAAACAAATGGTTTTTAATAAATGGTAAATATACTAATTGCTATGTGTTGTGTTGAAATTACAAAAGAGTCAAAATTCTTGTTAAATGTGTCACTTGTTTTCTTTCTTTCTGTTGTCTCTCTGTTTAATTTCTTTTTTTTTTTTTTTAATTTATTTGCTTTCTTTTTCAACCAGCCAATAGGAAGTCTATATACAGGTACACATTTTACGGAGATGAACAACAGAGTTGTTCAGTTAGTCACTCACTTGCATTCCCATCACTCCTATATAAAAGCAAGAGTTATGATAGTATGCACAATGGGATTATCCCAATCTGTAAAAATGTAATCATCGTAAGATAAGTATCATAATTTCTATGACCAGTCAAAAAAGAATAGAGTTGGGTGCAAAATATCAATATAGCCCTGACTACATGCTACAAACCTTTACTCATCTTTGATACTTCTTCTTATATAGCTCTATTACAATAAAGAGGATAAGCTAATAACTATGATCCCAATAATACACCACGTCATAACAAAGTTCAGCGACCCTCCAAAACTAACTGCTGATCCATACATACTCAAGGAAATAACTGTCAAGAACCCACTCGTCAACGCCAATGTAATTCCAAATATATAATTCAACATTTGGATATCGATTGGTTTATTACCACCATATTTATCGTGATTATATCTCAAGAATATGTATCCTGCCAATGCACCAATTGGTTGAGCAAACCCACCCAATAATCCACTTATTCCAACCGCCTTCAACTTGGAATAACTTGGATATGGCTTTGATGAGAATGAATAATATAATGGCAAACACATTGAAAATCCTTCTGATAAATTATGAAACATTAAACTCAAGAAGATTGAAACACCAAGTTCAGGATCAGTTTCCGCAGTGATGAAAGTAACGAACCCCTCAGGAAATTTATGCAATGTAATTGCTAAAACTGTTTCGATCCCAATCAAGAATAACCGGGATAATGGTGAATTAACATGGTGATGATGATCAGCTTCATGGGTATCATGGGTCAGCCGGCGATGAAGTGAACTTGCAATTGAGAGTGCGCCAACTCTTTCGTCAGCAGTAACGGGGTCATTGAGAGCACCTGCTCCCCCAATAATGGAATTATGGGATGATACGTCTCCAATTATACCTTGATAGCTATCGAATTCTGGAATTTCGCAATAATGTAAGTGATGATCACAATCAGCTTCATGCAAATTTTGATGACTGCAATGAAATGTGCACAACTCAGCTGATGAGTATCCTTTACATTCCCCATTTGAGCACTTATGGGTAGATTGATCATATATAAAATGCAACAACGACTTCTTTTTCTGTATGGATGATTTTCTAACTAATGGAGTAGACTCATCTAATCTTGTTACCTCTTCCATATAGCTCTCAGAAAGGGGTTGTGGAATTGAGTTTGACTTACTCCTTGTATCTTGACTACCGCCAGTAGCGGGATATTTGGTAGTACTAGTCGGGCTTAATGGTGATGACAACGGTTGAGGCTTAGCATGGTCATTATGGGTTGCCGAATGATTCTGATTAAAATAATCTAATTCTGGAGTCTCTTCACCAGAGTCAAAACCTTTATCAACATGAACATCACCTCCATGATTACAATGAACCACTGACTCGCTGGTTAGGAGGTGTAATAAAATATTGAACATCACACATATTATTATACCGCCAATATAACTAAGTATCAAATGAAACTGAACCCTTAATAAGTCATGTTTATCACCATCTGCTTCCTTATCAATCGAGTTTTCAATATATGACATTGCTTCTGGCAATAATCTATATAATGAAGTAAATATTAAACATCCTGCACTGAATCCCAATGATCCATTCATAAATCGGTAATTTTCTTTCAAATGGAATGGATGTTTGGCAGTAAATTTAGTTGGGAGTAGAAAGTAGTAGATGTCATCAAAGAATATAATGGATGTACCTAGCACACATAGTATGGATGATAAAGTCGTCAATATCCATCCATTAGTCCATGTTGGGTCAATCATTTGATGTGCTATAATTGTCTATTGATTTGTAATCAACCTAAGTAGTATAAACGTTGTCCTTTTAAATGTGTATGTATGAATAATGTAAAAGATAGGGTCACCATTAAAAACTAAAAAATGAATTGCAACCCATTTTATATTTAAATGGAGATCATTCATTTAATTTCACTCATCACACAAACTACACTCACGCATTAGGCACAGTACATACAAAAAAAAAAATACTAACCACTACTCAACCAGTCATTTCTAACGGTTTAATCTAAAGAAAGAAAATGACACCATAACCAAGACTGCCCCCCTGTATGAAATACCAAGGATAAAGCACAAGGACGCAGATACATTCAGATCAAAAACAAAAAGACTACCTAATCTGATTGGTGAGTTGTGTGTACACTCTGCAACCCGAAAATACAACCTCGTAAGTTAAAATGGTAGATTTGGCAACTACATAGTAACTATAAGAAATTATACTTTCTTGTTTACCTTTCAACTGCTCTTGGGTAAATCAGTTGGTTGGGTATAATCGAATACTACAATTCAACCTGTTCTCTATTAGTCAGAATTATAAATCTTATCAAGTTCCTCTTTACAATGTGAGCCTACTTAGTATATCAAATAGGGTTATCTACAACCTTGGTGGTTACTATCAAAAAAAATATCTATAAACAAAATTCCAAATAATCATTAACGTCTCCCTGCTCCTGGATGCACAACCTCTAATCTGCCTTAAGATTATTCAATTCAGAATTGTATTGTGGCAATGGTGAATAATCCTGATTCTTTCTCTTAAATGGCAATTTTCTATGACTGGTACGTTCTCTGGCAAACTTTCTCTTTTGTAATCCACTTAAATCAACCTTATTAAATGTGACAAACAAATACATACCAAGTGCAGCTAATACTACACAAGTTGGCATTGTCATCATGATTATGTACTTTTCATAATCAATACCTTCCTCAACTTCCATGGTTTCACCCAAATGTCTATTGGCATATTTTTCTTCCAATTTCTTCAAGTCTTGTGCATAATCCTTGCCAACTTTAACCCCTTGCCAAATTTCAACCACTACTGAATCCTGTAAATAATCAAATTCATCATCAGCAACGTCATCTGGTTGAATTGACAATAAAACCTTTCGGTAATATTCCTTGCCAAACCATGATTCATCAATATAAAGTGGGAAAAATCCTTGTTCATTGGAGACCCAATCAGATGAGTAGAAGGAATATTCACTGATTTTACCACCTTGTTGTAATACAGAAGATCTCTTTTCAAGAGCCATACTTGCTTCATTCTCTGGTTCTTCTTCTGGTTTTTCGTCTCTTTTCTTCATATCCTTAAATTTCCCACTTTCTTTAATATGAGACAAGTGGAATCTTACATTTTGAACCTTATCATTGAAATAACGAGAATACCAAGTGACGAAATAGGTTTTATCCTTTGTCAAGCGGGCATTGTCCTTTGGAGTACAGAATGGCTCAGTTGATAACTCCCTAGCTACTCCCTTTTTCTTATATCTATCAGGAGTACATCTAATCAAGGGACTCAAGTTGTGATCAGTCAAATCTTCATCAACGTAAATCACCTCTTCAAAAATCTCATCATCAGCCATATTATGTGCCTGTAATTGTTCCTTGTTGTAAACAATAGTAGTGGCGGTTTGGTACCAGGTTCCATATGTTGGCAGAGCATGTTTGGTTGCCCCATTCTTAAGCTGTGGTTTAATTGTTTTGGGGGACCCATCATCCTTTAAAGAAACCCAAGGTTCTAATCCATTTGTTGTCTTTGGTGGTTTGGCACTAAAAGTAACACCCTGTATAACTGTAGGTTGAACAATTTCAGCCTTACCATCAACGGTTCTAACCCATCTTGGTGGTACATCAGTAGTGGATGATGCTAGACCCATTTCTTTTGCCTTTTTCAATTCTTGCAATCTGGCATAATCCTTGTTGATAATTGCATCCCTCATTCTTTTAACTAATCTTGGAGTGGGTGCTGGTGTTTCTT